>LOJH01050258.1:0-12615 GCA_001685095.1 Ellobius talpinus
TGCTTAAATGAATACAATTTGTATGTTGTTATTTCAGGATATAAGCTAGCCATGTGGGAGCTGGGGCCGGACAAAAAGCAGGCCTGTGCTCCTATTCACTACAGGCATGTGTCCTCTTTTCCTTTCAGTGCTAGGGCAGAACTGGTGAAGACCCATGTAGCCCCTGTGCATGCTGCCTCAGTCTCTGTGAGTGCATACGTGTGTCTCCATCATGTTGATTTAGAGGGCCTTTCTTTGGTGTTCTGCGTGCCCTGTGGCTCTATGCCCTTTACCTGTCCATATTGCCAAGGTTTCCTGAGACCTGAGAGATGGTTTTGATGAAGACAGACATTTAAGGCTGAGTGTTCCAAGGTACCTGTCCCCGCATAATGTGTGGGTGTGGGTCTCTGTATTTATTTTTATCTGCTACGTGAAAAAGCTTCTCTGATGCTGGATGATGGCTAAGCAAAGTACTGTCTATGAGTATAGCAGAATATTATTAAAAGTCATGCTATTGCTATCTAGTCTCAGGTTCTTGGTCATCCAAGCAGGGTTGGGTATGGGTGCCATGTTGTGTCAAATCAGATCTTGGTTGCTTCCACAGACTCTGTGTTATCATTGCACTAGCATATATTGTATGTAGGGCACCATTGTAGATCAAAGGGTTTGTTCCTGAGTTGGTGTTTACTTTTTTTTTTTTNTGGTAGCCTTCAAGCATCTTCCTGTACCAAAGGTGCTAGTTCTTAGGGGTGAAGACTCTGTGTAGGCACCAGCTCAACATCACCACGTTCAACGAATCGTGCAGGTGTTGTCTTCAGCAGACATCCTTGCTGTCTGTTTGTGGAGAGCAACAAACAGTCTTATATGTTGCCAGGTTTTTGTGGGTTCCCATGGGATCCCTTTGGCCAACAACACATTTCCAGTATTGAATGCTTCATTTGGTGACAAGAGATGTCCAGTTGAGACTCTGTCTTTCCTGTTGTTTAGTGGTTTTGTTTAGATTCACATATGTATTTGCTTTATAAGCTTCTACTGTAGTAGGTTCCTCACTACCACTCAAATAGCTTGTAATTTTAGCTCTTTGTAATCCCTCCCTTTTACCCCTCTTTTTTCTTCTCCGCATTTGATCCTTCAGTTCCAGTCACCCTGCATCCGTCTATAATCATCTGTTTTGTTTTCCTTTGTAGAGAGAGCTATCTGTCCCTCCCTAGTTCCTTGCTCTATACCTATCCTCTCTGCAATCCCAGGAATTATAGCTTTGTTATTATTGACTTTACAGCTATTATCTACATATAAGTGAATAATACCATATATGTGTTCTTGGGTTTAGGTTATCTCACTCAGGATACTTTATTTTTTTCTAGTTCTATTCTAGTTCTAGTTCTATTTGCCTACAAAGTTTACAATTTCACTTTACAACAACAGTTGAATAATACTCCATTGTATGAATATACTACATTTTCGTTATCCACCCTTCTGCTGACATTCATCTAGACTGATTCTAATTTATGACTATTATGAATAGATCAGCAATGAACATGTTTGAGCAAGTGTTACTGGGATAGGATGAAGTATCCTTTGGGTGTATGTCCAAGAGTGGCATAGCTGGATCTTGAGGTAGGTTGATTCCCATCTTCCTGAGAAATAGCCAAATTGATTTCCATAATAGGCTATAAAAGTTTGCACCCCAGCCAGCAAAGGATGAATGTTTCCTTTTTTCCACATCCTAGCCAGCCATTTATGTTATGATCTTAGCCATTTTGACAGGTGTAAGATGAAATCTCAGAGTAGCTTTGATTTGCATTTCCATGCTGACTTAAGTGTAGAACATTTAAATGTTTCCCAGTCATCTGAGTTTCCTCTTTTGAGAATTTTCTGGCTAGATCTCTATCCCATTTTAAAAATTAGGTTGTTTTCTTGATACCTAGTTTTTTGAGTTCTCTCTATATTTTAGGTAGTTCTCTATTGGATGTATAGTTGTGTTGGAACATGTTCCATGAATGTAGTCGTGTGAGGAAAATTGTGACTGCTTATAAAAAACTTCAATAACACAAGACAATTAGCATCATCAACTTCAGCTTATGCTGCTCTTTGGTATTACTCTTTTAACCGATTTTAAAAGCTCATGAATTTACTCTTTCTTACACATAAAAGTATATTGGCATTTTTATTATTGAAGTCGTTGAAGATTTAGTGTCTGGTGCTGTTTGGTAGGTCACAGTTTGGATTTCTGATTCTCTAAAAGAGTGGCAGAAAACACCTGGATTCTGACTACAAAACTGAAGCCATGTCTCCCCGTTGTTGTTCTATTTCTGCTGCTTCTTTTTAAACAAAATATTGTTTATTTCAAATTCCTTTGCTCTACATTGGATAATTGAGTATGTGCATCTTACTTACTCAATAACTAGCTCAGTTTTCGGTTTACTTGCTTTCTACTTTGTTACTTAACTGCCTACAATAGAATTGATTCAATTTAAAGATGTTTAAAGATATTAAAATACTTAAGAACCTCCTTTACTCGCATGGTTTTTGTTTTGAAGTAAAATAGAATGTGTGTGTGTACGTGCACAGAAGTATGTATATATATGCACATATACACAGTGTAGTCTTTTAAAAGGACATTTTTATTTTTTAATGGGTTTAATTCTCATGAAATATTCCTTTTTTTAGGTTAGTTCTTTTATAGATTTACTTTTATGTCAGTATGATAATGAAAATGTAGTGTGTGTTCTTTGTTAGTAAAATTTCTTTTTTATATTATCATTTATATCCAATACTTAGAGATAATATTTCGACAGTTAAATGTAATGACATTTCCTCTTCACTGTTTTGCAGTTTTCTAAGCTTGTTTATTTCTTAAAGATGATAAACTACCTTGGAATTTCTTGTGCATATTTTTTGAATTGTGTGTTTGATATAAGAACACTGGTGTGTGGGCATGATGGAGTAAACGAATTGTTAAGTGCTTGTACAAACAGATGGGAAAATATAGAAAGTTTTTTTTAAAAGACAGGACCTAGAGCTAAAAGAGCGATTTGGGTATTTTTAATCATGCAGTTTTCCTTGAACTAAAGACATACCTCTTAACCCCAGTTGCAGACTAGAAAGGTTTGCTTTTTTTTTCTTTCAGAATGGAGATCTAATCATCTCACGGCCATCAAATCTAGTTGTACCTTCTTTCTATGTGTTTATCTAGCCTCTATCTTTAACCCAAGCACTAAGTTACTCTCATGATAACCTGCTTTTTTCTAATGTTTTTTGACCATCATAGATATCAGTGACACTGACTAAAATAGTTTAAGAAGGAAAAAAAATTCTAAACATAGCAAACTTAAAATCTTATTCCCCAAATATATTTTCATATCTTGCTGATGGCAAATTAACTATCTTCATATTTGATTTATTTAACAACAAAATTTTTCTTGGTTTACGCTGCAAGAAGCCTTACCCTGTGCTCTTAGTTCAGCACCCATGTGTTTCTGCATTCTGATAGTGTGTGAAGACTGCTTGTGTAGCACACCCAGATTAGTCAGTAGAAGTCACTCCGCTTTGTTCTCTGACATGCTTGTCATGTGTGTCACAAGTAGTTCCTCTTCTCGAAATTTTTATTCCTAGAAAACACAAAATGTTAGCAAAAAGTCTCCAAAACAGTTTAAGTGCTGGAGAGATGACTCCGGAGTTGAGTACTTGCTGCTTTTCCAAAGCACCTGAATTCAGTTCGCAGCACTCATATCAGGTGACTCATATCTGCTTGCAATTCCAGTTCCAGGGATCTAGCCTGTGCAGGCACCCCACACACACACCACCACCACACATACACCACCACCACACACACATACAGACACACACACACCTTTTTAAATTGAGTGTAATTGTTAAAATGAGACATTTGAATATGTTTATAAGGTCAGAATTCTTGGGGAAAGTTTTTCTTAAATATAGTTGGCAAGTATTTGAAGTCTTGGGTATTTCTTTTTGTCATAATTAATAGATGGTTGGCCTGTATGTAGAAGCTTACCTAGAAAATAATTCATTTTACTTTAAATGTCAAGTCCAGTGGATTTGCTTTGATAAGTTTTCTTATATTTGCCTTTTTGTCTTGCCATTTTGAATTTCGATTTATGGTCTGTGACTTAGAATTTTTAAACGTGTCCTTTATTCTTGTTGACCTAAGCAGTTTCCTTCCAGTGAGTGTTGGAAATATAGAGACATACTAAATTGGCATTTAATATCTGGAGAGCAATGAGGGTAGTTTTCTTGCAGTGCTAGAAATAGGTCAACCAAATGTCATTAGTGCCCATCTTTGGGAATGTGTTGATCCTAGGAAATATACAAGGGCCTGAATCTTGACAGTGATTTATGTCAAAACAAACAAAAGAAAAAACCAAATAAGTTCATCAAAGATAAATAACTGTATTTGGTAATACTGTAGTCATTTTTGTGAAACAACAGAAGTATATGTATCTTTATTTAACATAAGATAAATGTGCAGCTGCTAAACTGCTTTTATCTTGATTTGCATCATCACTTTAGTTTTCTAATGTGCTAACCAGGAAGACTTCATGACCGATAAATAGAACTCAGAAGAAGCTATGAATTAAGGTAACAAAGTTTGAAGATAGGAGATGTTCAAATACTAACCTTCTACCAATAGTTTAGGAATTTTCAAATAAGCAACAATCTACTCTGTCTTCATCCTAATAATCATGTGCTTCTGCCTTTTAGAACCAAAGTCACAACCACAGCACCTTCATCAAGGACAGCACAGAGTGTCAAATATTGAACAAAATGGGATAAAAGATAGCAATCAATCAAGACATCTTCCTCGAAATGATACCAGGCAGCCAAGAAATGAGAAACCTCCTCGTTTTCAAAAAGACACCCCCAATTCGAAGTCAGCCTTAGAAAGCAGTGTATTATCTAGAAACAGAGGCTCTGAAAGACCGGGTGGTTCTTCTGGTCCTGAAGTGTGGACAGAAGAGAGGATCAAGTGCGATAGGCCATATTCTAGATATGACAGAACTAAAGAAGCTTCATATCCGTTAAGTTCTCAGCACAATGATGGCGCTTTTAGAAAAAGAGATAACTCTATGCAAAACAGATCAGGAAGAGGTCCATTGTATACAGAGGCAAAAGAAAACCCACTTCCTCAAGAATTCATAGACTATAATAATCAAAAACGTGGGAAAAGAGAAAACCAAACAGGTAATCCTGATCATTTTTATGACAGGAAATCACGAACAATGAATAATGAAGCTTTTAGTGGTCTAAAAATTGAAAAACATTTTAGTGTAAATACTGATTACCAGAATCCTGTTCGAAGTAATAGTTTTATTGCTGTTCCAAATGGAGAGACAGAAATGCCACTGAAAGGAAGACGCGTAGGACCAATTAAGCCAGCAGGACCTGTCACAAGTGTATCCTATGATGATAAAGTAGTTTACAATAGTGGGCCTAAAAGAAGATCTGGGCCAATTAAACCTGAGAAGGTGATAGAGTCATCTATTCCTGTGGAGTTTGCGAAGATGTGGAAACCTGGAGATGAATGTTTTGCACTTTATTGGGAAGACAACAAGGTATGACTGCTTCACAGTGCTCTGTCACAGACTGTGGAATGTTCTGATGGTACTCTGTAGAAATTCTCATCTATAGGTCTTATTCTGTAATCGTACCTGTTTGGGGCCTTTAAAGAGATTTACAGATGTGTAATTCATAAAAGAAAAATATTTAACATTTATGTAAGTACTTGGAATTTGCTTTATCTTACATATGAGAACCATATTCAAAATGATTAAACTTAGTTCAGCTCTGTTTCACTTATCATTTACTAATGGGGGAGGATCATTTCAGTGGTACAAAGTTATTGCAAATTTCTATGTAAAAATATATACTGTGAAAAAGAGGAAAGCATATAAGCTAGTTTTTTTTAACCTTGCAACAAATAAATGAATAGTTTTTAGTTGGCTAAAAGGGAAAGGAAAAATTGGGCAGAAAAGAAGATGGGAAAAAGTCGAGTGGTAAGAATCTGGTGAGAGCTGGGAGACCAGGTGAGCACAGAATGGGAAGAGAACCCAGAATGTTACTTGTTTTTTAACTTTATTAGTTCATTGATAATTTTGTGTCATATTTGATTATATTTGCTATGTTTCCCAACTCCTTTCAGATCCACTTCTCGTTCCCTACCCATCCAACTTTGTGTTTTGTTTTCAAAATTTATTATTTAAATTTTATTATACTCATCAAGTCCAATTTGTGCTGTCCATATAGTCGCAGATGTGGGGACTCTGACTGTAGCACAGTCTACTTCCCAGGGTACAGTTTTAGAGAAAACGGACTCCCCCTCTCTCAGCAGCTCTCAGCTGCCAGCGGTTCCTCTCCTAGGAGTGGGACTCCTCCCCTTTCCCTTCTGGGACATAGTCTGACTTCAGCTTGCTCGGGCCTTGTGCTTGCTGTCACAATCACTGTGAGTGGGATGCGTCCCTGCTAGGCCCAGAAAACATTTTTTCCATGTAGTCATCCACTGTCTCGGCTCTAACACTATTTCTGCCCCCACTCCCACTGTGGTCCTTGAGCCATGGGGGAAGGGGCTGTGATACAGATGCCCCGTTTAGAACTGAACATTCCATTATCTTTCTCTGCACCGCAAATGGTTGTGGGTGTCTTTATTAGTTACTCTCTGCTGCAAATAGAAGCTTCTCTGATGTGAGTTGATAGATGGGTGTAACAATCAGTTTATCAGGAGATGGTTTGATACTGTGGCCATTAAGCTGAATGACAGCAGTAGTAGGTTCTAACACAGGGGCTATGACCTCTCCAGCCACAGGTTTTGGCCCTGATTGTGGTACCAGCTATGGGCTTCAACTTGTGAGGTGGGCCTTAAGTCCAATTAGAAAGTAGCTGCTTATGCTCATTATGTTCATGCCCCTGTTGTACCATTGGGCATGTCTTGTCAAAGCAGTCATTATTACTGTTGGCAGGATTCATGTCTGAATAAGACTGATGCTTCCTTTTCTCCTCTAGTAGTGTGTCTAGTACCTTCCAGAACTCTGAAAGCTAGCCAGTAGGAATGAAGCTCTCAGGTTAGCACTAGCTTGCTCTCTATCTCCATGTACTGTGCCTTCAGTGTGTACTCTTCAGCTGGAGCATATCATTGGCGTTGGCGATACCTTGTATTGTGTGGAGTCTATGGGAACTCTCTGGTTAACAACTCCAAAAGAGGTAACCCACTCTTGGTATATATAGGGTTTTTTGTTTGTTAGCTTGTAAATGCCTTCTCAGGGCATTGTCACCCGTTGTAGGCTAGCTCTATTTAAACTCTCCCCATCCCCGTGTGTGTGTGTGTGTGTGTGTCTGTGTGTGTGTCTGTGTGTGTGTTGAAGCTTCTACAGAATAGTAGTAGGTTTACATATGACTGTTTCTAAAGGTCTTTATTGTTATTTATCCCTTGTTCCCTCCTCGACCCTGTCCTCCCATTCCCACCCAATTTAACTCTTCCTGTTCAACTATTTTTCTATCTTTCCTTCTAACTTCCTCCCTCCCCTTACTAATTTCCTAGCCTCTTTGGCGTTCCAAATGAAGCATGCATACCTACGGATATAAAGCTCATATTCATAAGTGAGAGAAACATTTGTCTTTTTTAGTCTGGGTTACCTTCATTTCCCTATGTATTTCATAATTTTGTTTTTCTGAACAGCTGAGCAATATTCCATTGTGTAAATATAACACATTTTCCTTAATGTGTTAATAACTGCTGGATATCCATCAGTTGATAGACATCTAGGCTGTTTCCTCTTCCTGCATGTTGTGAATACAGCATCAGTGAAAATGGATGAGCAGGTATCACTAGAGTAGGGTACAGAGTCGTCTTTGTGTATTTTCAAAAGTGATATAGCTGGCTCGTGTGAAAGATCTGTTTTCAGTTATTTAGGACCTGCTACCGACTTCCACAGTGACTGTACCAGGTTGTTTCTTGGCCATTTTCATTTCATTTTTTGAGAACTCTGTTTCGTTCCATCTCCATTTTACAATGGCATTTTAATCTTTAAATGACTGTGCCATTAGCTCATGCTTGAGTGGGATAGTATGCCTAACTTATTTTTTCCTTTCTGGGATTTAGTGTGGTCTAAGCTCACATAAGTTTTATACAAGCTGTCACAACTGCTGTGAGTTCATACACTGCCCTGCTGTGTCCAGAAGATAATCTTTGCCTGTTATCATCCACTACCGTACTTTTTCTACTTCTTGCAGCTTGGGAAGCCAGTTACTGTATTTGTGTTTCCTTTAGGGCTAAGCATTCTGCAGTCTAGAACTCTCTGAACCGTGGCCAGTGGTGGGTCACTGTGTCAATTACCATCTACTACAAAAAGATTTTTGGATTGATCTATGAAGTATAAAAATTAAGAAATTGTTTTAATACTGTGTCCATTTAGCAGCATGGTATTGCTTTTGGTTGGATAGCCATTTTCATATTATTAATCCTACCAATCCTTGAGCATGAGAGTTTTTTCCTTCTTCTGGTATCTTCTTTAATTTCTGTTTTCAATAACTTAGGTTTTCACTATGTAAGTCTTTCACTTTGTTGGCTAGATTTATTACAAGATATTTTATTTGAGAAAAATTTAGTCATTTTGTGTGTATGAGTCTGCATATATGTATGTGCACCATGTGTGTGCCTGGTGCCCATGGAGGTCAGTCAGAAGAGGGGTGTCATATTTCCCTGGAAGTAGAGTTACAGATGATTGTTAATATGTTTGCTGGTGCCCATGGAGGTCAGAAGAAGGCGTCAGATCCCCTAAATTGGAGTTATAAATGCTTGTGAGCTACTTACTATATGTGTGCTGGGAACCAAGCCCAGTTCTTCGTCAAGAACAACAAGTGTTCTTAGTCACTGAGTCATCTTCCAGGCTCAGGATATTTTATTTCATATTCTGAGGCATAATGAATGGTATTGATTTCTAGATTCCCTTCTCTGTGTGTTTGTCATTTGCATATAGGAAAGCTAACCTGTTTTATAGCCTGCCACTTTGCTGAACATAGTTATCAGCCTCAAGTAATGACAGCAACACTCATCAGCTAACTCTTGGCAAGTCTAAAACCATCTCTTTCAGGAGCAAGGATATCTCGTTGGTACTCTTGTCCATTGCCAAAGACATAGAAGCTTTGGATATGAATGATCAGCCACAGATAAATGGAGCAACAGAGAACAGATCTACCTGTTTGCTCATAATTGAAATTGGCAGACGAGTTCCTTCAGCAAGTTTTGAGTATTAAACAAACAATAATTCAGCAGTTGATAGACACCAGCTTGGGAATATGAAGTTAGTTAGTGCATCCAAATGCCCCCCAGTACTTGATATACTTTTTAATAAAATTTTAATCTTAATTATAATTGTCTCTAAAAATATCAGTGTGCTGGTAGGATCAAATACAACATTTCTTTTCAATGAAACATTCTAATTTGTCATTGTTCTAGCCTATACTTAGACTGTGTTAATTAAGAACATAGAAAAAACACAATGTGCTAAATTCATTTGTTACCCATATTGTATACATTTATAATAATGCTCCAAACTATCTTGATATTCAAAACATTTTTTAATACTTTTAAGTAACAGAAATCAACACTGCTTGTCCTGTAAATTGATGGTACTAGTTCTCTCCTAAAGCCATCCAGCTTAAGAGGCATGTTTTAAATGTTTTGTCAAAAAGAGACAACCACATTTTTTAATTAGAAACAAAGATAGAAATTTAAGAAAAGAAATGGACTATAACTACCATTAGGAAACTGTGCCTTAATTTTATTATAATTATGTTTTAGAGATTCCCAACTTGTATATTCTAATGTTAATGTTTACACAGTTCCACATAATACCTTGTTTTATTTCCATAGAACTTAGAATTTGAGGCAGCTTTCTGTCTCTCTTTACACTATAAAACTGTATTATTTTCTCCCTCTGAATTTGAATATTATAGCAATACCTCTAAATTGTTTTCCTTGCCTGTAATCTTAGATCTCTCAAATTTGTCATTGATACTGGTCTTAGACCACATGAATGTGCTACTTAAAATCTCTTGTCTATACATGAACTCTCTTACCTATACAAACTGTTCATAGACCCTTCCTTATCTAAACTTTACTACTTACTGATCCTAATTTTTTATTTGTTGAGCAGTCATGTCATACCATAATTAGTTTAAAACTTCTATTAGTTGCCTGTGTTCATCTTCATGGCCCCATAACTTCCCCTAGAATATCCTTTTCTTGGCTAAACATTCTTCATCTTTAAATGAATTCCATCCTCTCAGGAAGCTCATCCTGAATTCTCAGCTTTTTTAAGTTGCACGTCATTACATCTGTAGTTCACTACTTTCCACGTTATAGATAAGTTTTTCTTTGTTTTTAACATGGAATAATAAAGGTAAAACTTCTAATGTTAATGTTTACACAGTTCCACATAATACCTTGTTTTATTTCCATAGAACTTAGAATTTGAGGCAGCTTTCTGTCTCTCTTTACACTATAAAACTGTATTATTTTCTCCCTCTGAATTTGAATATTATAGCAATACCTCTAAATGGAATACTGCACTCTTTTGATTACTGCATGGAATCACAAGAGCTAAAGATTAAGCTGTAAGTTCCTAAGAAGGCATTGCCTTATTACTTGTTTTCCTGGGCTACAGTATGATTGTTGAACTTACTGTGAACTGACATAATTTGAGAAGCTTAAAATTGAAACATACACTCAAAACAACTTAGAACACAATAGTGAGTCTAAGAACAATAGAAGAAGGGAGGAATGTTTGCCAAAGCCCAGAGATAAGGATGTCCCAGCATGTTGCTCTAAGCTAAGTAGCACCCAGATGTGAAAAGGAAACCTCAGGGATTAATCTAATACTAATATGAGATGCACTAGTTATTAATAAAATATATCAATTAAGAATCAACTCGTTCCTGGTCCATACTTGGAGTTAACCAACCTTTAGAAGGATGTGGAGAATATGATTTTTTTAACCTTTTCTCATTTTATTGAGATATTAAGATATATTAAGATATACTGGCAGAGTAGACATTGCCTCTGTAGACAACACTGATGTCCTATATGAAACTTGTTTTTGCCTCCCCAGTTTTACAGAGCAGAAGTTGAAGCCCTCCATTCTTCCGGCATGACCGCGGTTGTTAAGTTCACTGATTACGGCAACTATGAAGAGGTGCTGCTAAGCAATATCAAGCCCATTCAAACAGAGGCGTGGGTACGTGATCCAAATTCTGTACAAAGGCTACTCTGAAGAAAATACATAGCTCTAAAAGATTAGGTGTAGTCATACAAAAATTGCAAGTGAGAAATGCTGAGTTCCTTTCAAAGTGGCTATTCCAGCTAAAGAGGTCACTTTATCTGAACTGAGAATGAGTGCACTACAATTACTTACATGTATAATGTGCTGTTATATCATGCTTTGGAAATAGCTACCCTTGTTTGGATTTGCCAAATATTTTTATGTGTAAAGTTGGGTTTTATGAATATTTTCTTTTTCAGATTACTTTAAATTCAGCTAAGTTATATCCAAAATTTGTCAAATTTCAATCTCAATGGGAAACATTTTGTTTATTGTTTGAGGTACCTATACAATTAGGAAAAGCACTTTAAATTATGTATGGTTTCATACATTGTTTACCACATGCATGTCTTTACACATGTATATGTGCAGAGTAACTGAATTTCTCAGCTTAGTAATTACTTGATTAGTTTTGTTGCCAGTTGTTTGACAAAGCTGTATAATTGAGATCGTGTAAGTTAGAATTTCTCTGGCCAGATAGAGCCTATGTTTTATGGGACTTGCTAACTTTATACAGGCTGATTATCGTCCACATGTAAGTACAAATACCCATAGAGAAGTGTCCTCCAGTGTTCATTTTCATTAATTTGTTGCATTTTCCTTAAAGTGTCAAAATAAGCAGAAAATCAAATCATCCTGCCAGCAGCCCTCATCTCTGGAGCCTGCCTACATTGTCTTTTTTTCATGAGCTCCTTTTAGATTTGGTGTTTTAAGGATTTTCTGTCTTGTCTTTATTGGTGTCCTCATCCTCCAGTATAAATAAAGCAAGAACACAGAACCCAATTACAGTTTTCAGACTTAGAGGCATGAATATTTGTTGCCTTTTTATTCAAGAAAAACTATTATTTTCTAAGGCAATTCTCCATTTTACTTTACAGTATGATATTACTGTGGTTCTTAGGTTTAATTAAGAGGGCACATCCTTTATCCTCATTTTCTAAAGTTTTTCTCTCAAAGACCAAGGTACCATCATTTTCTAATTTATATTTTTCCTTTCTTAGTAAAATTTGGTTTCATGTGTTTTTACTCTTCTTGATTTCATGTGATGGCTATTTTAATCCTCCCTTTAATAGTTTTTAATCTAATCTTAATGGTGAAGTGATTGTTTACTGAATCTACATTTCTAGAATTTGAATCATGGCTTGCTACTTTTACATACTCCCAGTTGTTTTTAGACACAGCATTCACTGTCCATGTGGAAGTCATCTTTTAAATGTGTAAATTATACTTACTTTATCTGAGGCCTACATGATCCATGCTGGGGTCTCCCATAGCTTTTAAATGTGTAAATTATACTTAC
>LOJH01050259.1:0-12711 GCA_001685095.1 Ellobius talpinus
TTCGTGGCTCCAGCCTTTGGATTTCATGGTATAGATGACAAGCAGACTTGCAAGCGTTATCCAAATCATCCTTCAGGAATGTGACCCTCAGTGGTAATGAGAAGCTTGAGACGTTTGTATTTTTGAAAGTCAGCCCAGCAATGCCTTGAATTGAAAGGATTCCGTGTGGGCTCATAGTTGTGGTTTGGGTCAGTAATTCACATTCCCCTGCTTTCCCTTTTGCTTGGGAACCGAGCGTAGATCTCATCTACACACCAGCCTCTCTTAGAAAGAGAATCTGAGACCGACTCGGTTCTCTCTGGGTTGTAGTTGATAAGGGCATGTGTTTACAGAAATGTGGAGTTAGAGAACTTGGGGGAAACTGAGCTCTTGGGCAGTTTGTGAGGTCAGGATTTCTTCAGGTGCTGGGAGATAACTTAGTCACATTTTGCAAGAGAATCTGCATTTTCTCTTCAGCCGGGTGGCATCTGTCCTCCGGCAACAGAACCATCAAACAGAAACTCCCTAAAATGAAGAGGTGTCCTCTCCTCTCCCCACTCATGGGGGAGGAGAGACAGCAAAGGAACATACTGTCTATGATTATTAGGAAAATGCCCTGCTTACCTGTGCTTTCCATTCATGTTGCCCTATGGGTAAGTCTGTGCTCTGCTTGAAGTTGTACATGTGACCTCTTATGGCTTAAGTCAGTCATTTCTGCCTCCTCTCATCCAGAGAGACTCATGGTGTTCACTGACTAGACAGCCTAAAAGTATATAGCCAGCACTTGACTCTGTTGGAGTAAACTGCTTAATTAGTATTCAAAAGTACTTGGGTATTTGTACGTGTTTCTACATATGGTGGGTAGGCTGGCGAATTTACCTCAAGTTTGAGTAATTAAGTGAGTTGAGTTACAAAGTTGCAAAGCATTCCTTATTTTCAACTTTTTGAGTAATGCAGGGTTTCCCTCTACTGTGGTATGGCTCCACAGTTCCAGGTGCTGTTTGCTCACCAGCAGATCCTGGGCACTTAGCAACGGCTTATGCACATGCTAGGACTCAGTAAGCCTAGGGTACCTTTGTGGCTGCTTGACTAGCACCCACCTGCTCCTAGGCCGACACATTTCACAGGGTGGAAGTGCTCTGCATTTTCACTTAGTGTTTAGCCTGGTGTCTAGCACATGAATGAAGATGTCAATAAAGATTCACGCTGGTCCCTGACAACAGATAACCAACTCACACATGAGCTACTGGGGGCCTTTTCAAAACTTCTGTGAGGGACTGCAGACACAGGAAACAGTAGAAAGGACAATTGAGAAGATGGGGGTGGAATGTTTTCTTCCTTTCCTCTCCCCCTCCTTCTTGCCTCCTTCATCTTTTCCTTCCTCTTCCTTCCCCCTCCCCTCTCCTTATTCATCTTTCCTCTCCCTCCACTGTGCCTGGGATCTTAACCTTACAGCTTTTGACTAATTGATAATAACTGCAGGTAAACAAGCTGAAACGAGTTCAGGTGGAGAAATGCATGCATGTGCACACCTGTACACACATGCACATGTGCGCGTGCACACACACACACACACACACCCACACACCCCGTCTCCATTGGTTGTAGTATCCCAGGATGACTGATAGACTCTTCAGCCACCATCTCTTGTAAAGAAGCTGTCTTGATCTGGCAATTGGCACGGTGCTCCCTGGAGTTTCTTCCATGTTGCCTTTCCTCAAGTGACAGTTGTGGACTTAGGCGTCTCTTATTTCCAGACAAAGGAAACCTTAGAATTGGAGATAGGACCGGAGACTTTACTTAGAGGGTCCTTTAGCTAAATTAAATCACGTAACTTTACAGCTGGATCACTATGATTTACTGTGCACAAACTGGAGCTATGGCAAGAGTTTTCTGTACACAAAAATCTCTAGCGTGCTCTCTGCAGACATAAATTATATCACAAATAAAATTTATATGTAAGAGGAGGAAACCTTTCTTGACCTTAAAGGTAAAAATTATCTTGCTTTCATAATCTCATTCTGTTTTAATTGTAACAAAACATCACCTTGGCAACTCACTCTCTTGCTTCCTCCCACTGATAAGGATCAGAGGGTCTAGGCTACTCTTCTAACCACATCTGATGCTCAGCTGTTTGGCTTTAAAGTAAAATAAGGGTCTGTCACTTGGAATGTGGAGAATAGAGTCCATCTGGGTGCATCAAGCTTGTTAATTTCCAGAGTCTGGGATGGATTAAAATAGAAGCAGGGGAGAGGGTGGGGATGCAGAATGGTTTCTAGCCTTGGAGCTGTTGATGCCAGTTTAACAATGGTTCTGCAAACAGGAATGCATCCTCTATGCTCCTCCAGCTTTGTAATGGAGCTGCCTCTCTGCTACGGAGTCCTCAGCCTCTCTCCTGCCTTCTTTCTGTTCACTCTGCTCGTCTGGGGTGATTTTTAACTTATTGTTTAGTCCAAGAGCTTTGCAGATCAGTTTCTCCTGCAATGTCTAACAGCCGTCACGGAACTAATTCAGTTTCTCCTGCAATGTCGAACAGCCATCACGGAGCTAATTCATTTCAGATTTTAGAATTGGAGCTGTCTCTTCCTCCTCTCTCACTTGGAGAAGGAAACTCTTGTTTCCTGAAGACCATTAAATGCAGCCCTGCCAAGTGCTGCATTTTTACTGGGGAGAGAACAAAGACAGAAAGCAAGTTGGAAAAAGAGCTGGGATTCAAACCCAGGTCTGTCAAAAAAAGAATGTATGCCAACACCTAGTTCTGAGTGTCTCTCTAAACTGTTCCACAGGTTCATGCTGCCGAGCAGGATGACAAAAAGCCCAGAGTTGACAGACAGATGGAAGGATACACAGGGCAGGGTGTGGAACACAATTTAGAGAGATGCTCACAACTAGGTGTTGATACGCATTCTTTTTTGTTTCTTTGTTTGTTGTTTTTCAAGACAGGGTTTCTCTTTGTGACTGTCCTAGAGTTCACACTGTGGACCAGGCTGCTTGAATAGAGATTTGCTTGCCTCTGCCTCTCAAGTGCTGGGTTTAAAGTCGTGCATCACCATGGTCCAGCTCTTGATGCCCATTCTTATATAATTCTTATATAAGCTGTCTTATATTGTTTCAATAATAAAGTCAGTGGGGCATCTCTTAAAAACTTTCAGATTATAAACTTAGGATGTACGTTCATTGCCAGTTGCTTTTTTTTTGAGGCAGGTTCTCTATGTATCTTTGGCTATCCTGGAACTCATTCTGTAGACCTGTATGGCCTTGAACTCACAGAGATCCTCATCCCTCTGCCTTCCTAGTGCTGGGATTAAAGGCATGGGACATCACACCTGGCCGCTGGTTGACCTCTTGGACATGCGTAGCTTTTGCTTAAAACTGTTCTTACAAGCTGCATGCTTGTCTCGCTGATGTATTCAGGGGACCTCCTATGGTGCCCCAGATTTCTGCAGCTGAAAGTTACTTCTCCCTTCCTATGTCCCTCTGTTTTTATCCTCAATAGTATTGTGTTTAGTATGACCTGTCTACATTGTAAGGCTTCTTAGAGCTGGGAACAGTGCTTATCAGTGAGTAGCGAAACAACACACTTTCAGTAGCATTTTTAGGTGAACAAATAATTACATCCAAGAAGACATGTTCTAAAAAACACAAAAACGAAATGATCAAATTAAAAACTGGCTATTTTGTACAATCAAGTTGGGTCACAGCTCCATTAAAGATGGAGTGGGCTGTGGAATTCACCTAGTAACAAATCTTCACTAGCTAGATTAGCAAGGGGGACATTAAATCAATTAAGGTCTTCTAAGCACTTACTTAGTGGCTTCCTGTTGCTACTTTTGTTTCGAAAATGCTTAA
The DNA here is from genome assembly GCA_001685095.1 of Ellobius talpinus. Lineage (NCBI taxonomy): Eukaryota > Metazoa > Chordata > Mammalia > Rodentia > Cricetidae > Ellobius > Ellobius talpinus. The sequence continues at coordinate 3,829 of LOJH01050259.1, forward strand.
AACTAATCCCTCTATTACAGGCTTCATTTGCCATGGCTGCAGAAATCAAAGTGTGTTGACTTTACCAGGGCAGTGAAAGTATCCCGGGAATAGGTTGCCCATTCCAATTCTCAATTTCCACCCTTTACGGTTGCCAAAGAACCAGGGTTTTAGAGGATTTTTTTGTTGTCATCTTAACGTACTGGATGTCTGTAGGAGCTGAAGGCATCGCAGTGTCCAAGGCTGCCTGGCAGCATCATAGATCAGCCCACACAGCGAAGGCCAAGTGCACGGCCTCTGCCCCAGGTGCTGTCTTCTTGCTTTCAAACTCCTGTCTTTCAGCTTCAGTAGCTGTGCGGCCTTGGGTAAATTACTGATTCCTCTGCTCTGTTTCCTCACTTATAAATTGAATTGGGTGTTAGCAGCTATTTTATGCAGTTGTTAAGAAAACAGCATCAGGGCAGGCAGTGGTGGCATATGCCTTTACTCCCAGGACTCGCGAGGCAGAGGCGAGTTCAAGGCCAGCCTCATCTACAGAGTAAGTTCCAGGACAGCCAGGGCAACACAGAGAAACCCTGTCTCGAAAAAGGGGGGGGGAGAGAGAGAGAGAGAGAGCGAGCAGCATTAATTTGTTTCTGTTCTGGAACATTAGCCACTATATGTTAGTATGTTAGTATAATGGCCGTAGAATATCAGAAGTTTCTTCTTATTGAAAAGGGCAATGTTTACTGAAAACGTTCCCCAAGATTTCCTAATAAAGGTAAGTTTGGCAGTAACATTTCAGTGGAGCCCGTAAGGTGTGGCCATGTCAGCATTAGAGCTATGAGGCCCTTGTAGGTCAGAGGTAATGGGAATCACTATTCTCTAGTGGGAAGGTACCTGGGTTTGTTCCAGGCTCAGAAAGTGACTCACCAAGGTGTCAGGTACTTCCTGGTGAGGTGTAGATCAAGGAAGAATGGAGACCTGGACAGCCTTGAGGTGGCAGGGCATTTGGAGGGAACCTGGGGGTACTGAGACCCCTTTGGCATCACGGTAGAAAGAGAGGGTTAGAGAAGGATAGAATCAAGGCACAGAAGCCAAGGGAGGCTGTGAGAGAGGAAGTGAGTATCTCTGATGAGACTTGAGAATTCAGGACTTAGAGGTCTCAGTGGCAGGTGTTTGGTTGAAAATGAGACCCCAGTCCTCTGACACCCCTATATCTAAGAAGTCTGAGATAACTGGAAAAATCACCCCAGCCCTTGGCCCGGGAATTGCCTTGGTCCGGACTCCAACTCCCAGCCTGCCAAGCGCTGACCCCTTTCCGGGGAGGGTCAGGACCACTTGCACAGGCTATTTAGGCTCGAAGAAGGAACATGGTCCCCGGGGTTTGCGTGGGCTCCTTTCCCCGCCATGCTGTCCTGGTCCACCCCGGGCATTTTTGATTTGGTCTAATCTGGTCTGATTGGAGTTATTTTGCGTCGGTGGAGAGGCCCATCTTAAAATTTTTCTTAATGGCTGGTAATCACTGAGAGAAACAGGAAACTCTGTGGAAGGGCGAGTTAAGGATGGGAGGGGTAGGCTTGCGGTGTTACATCAGTTTACAGTGTGGATAGGAAAACCCAAGAGAACTACCCCCCCCCGCATCCCAGTTCAGAACCGGAAGTCAGGCAAACAGTGTGGTCATGTGGATGAGATTCGGGAGTCATTTCCAGATGTGTGATAGTGTTGGTCTGTGGGAATATATGTAGTTCTTTGAGACTTGGGCCTCTAGACTCAAGGGACTGTGTGTCTTGGAGAGTGAATTCTTAGGTGGGTATCCTGAAAGGCTGGGAGTAGAGCTTCCTTTTAGTTGTCTTGAGTCACCAGGTGAGTTTCTCAGCTGGCCCTTTAGTCACTCTGGTGTCCCCGTTGGGGAGCTGGGTGAAGAACTTCCTGTTTCCTTTTTGCTCACCGTGCACTGATGGGCAGCGACTCTTCTTTAACACTGGGAAGAATTTGGTTTAAATTATACAATTTAAAGGTACATTTAAAAATCTTAAATATCTCACAAGACACTCTAACGACAAAGGGCATGCTTTAAATTTCAAAGCTTTCAAGACCAGAATGTTTTATGACCCTGCATCTCGTGTGTGGTTTTCAATGGGGATAAAAATACTCGGTGGGTATGTGGGTGGTTTCTCGTGTTTTGGGTAACAGTGAGAATATGAGATGCCGAGCTCTGGGCTCTGGGATGAGAGCTATAATTACCAACCAATGCCTTCCTGGGATTGGTTTACGGGTCGATATTGGGTATCTAGAAATCCAGCAAGCCTGAATCCATAGCATCAAGCCCTGCTTTTCCCCTGGAAGTTAAAATTGTGATTGGCAGTAGAGGGAGCGTAGGCTCACGTGTTTGCTTGCCTTTTTCCGTCTCTGTGACCATTCACGAGTGCGATTGGGCAGGATTGAAGGCTGGTATGGTGGCTTCTCCAAGCCTAGTGCTCGGCAGCCACCACACAGCTGCTATGGAAACATTTCTAAATATAATCTAGGGCTGACTTTACACGCTCCTCCCCCACGACTCGGCGGATGTGGTAAACACCCTAAAAATACCTATGTTCTGAACTTTTGAGGTATCTGAAAGGAAGGGGCAGGCACAAGGACTGGGGCTAGAAGTCCGGCACTGTTGGACGCTCGCTCATCCTCCAGGACCATTGCCCCCTGGGCCTGTCTGCGAAGCTGTTTGCTGTGCTGTGGTTCATGTTGTTCCCCGCAAGGCTAAGAGCTTCCTCTCTGGTCTTGTGTTTACTGTTGGCAGGTTTCAAAGAAACTATTCATAGAATGACATCTGTTCTGTCCCATTGACTTCAAACCTGCAGCTGCTACCATACAGGCAGAGGGTTGAATTTTCAATTTATTTCATAAAAATCAGAATTTTAGAGCTTATGTACCCAGTCTAGTGTTCACAAAACCAATACAGTTTATCAGTCCTGGCCTTAAGGAGTCACATTTCTATGCCCATGGAGTGGCAATAGAAATTTGAGAATGGAGCCTGCTTGGGTTATTATTAATAATAACCAATAGCCTTATTGGTTATTATTATCATGCTTATAATCCCACAATATCAAAGTAGAATTAAAAAAATCTTTAAAAATCATCGACTAAGTGGTTATGTAAAGCCTTTTCTTTTTTACTTGAAAAAAGAAACTGAGGCTGGAGAAAGCTTATTTGGTAAAGTGCCTGTCGAACAAACGTGAGGGCCTGAGTTCAGAACCCCAATACCCGCGTAAAAATCCAGGTGTGATGTTGTGTGCTGGTAACTACAGGTCTCTCAAACGTGTCTCCTTTTCACTTCCAGAATGAAGAGCTTCGCAACTTATCGCTTTCGGGCCATGTCGGATTCGACAGTCTTCCTGACCAGCTGGTCAACAAATCCACCTCCCAAGGATTCTGTTTCAACATCCTGTGTGTGGGTAAGTGAAGGTGTCCCCTCTTACACAAAAGGGGAGACGTGTTTTGGGGATAGGAGGATGATAGTTTATCCCCCTTCCCTGTTTCCTCCGGCTTAGCAGGGTAATAGTTGCTCGCCCTGTGTGGCACCCTTGTGAAGATTCAGAGCTACATTTGTTAAGTGTTTTGCAGTTTTGTGGTGGTACTCAAATTGTCTTTGTTTCTGTCATGTGGTCATGTAGCTGGTCAGTTTTATATTGTTATAAAAACATTTATTATAATTTTTTGTGGAGAGGAGGCAGTAGACCCTCACTAGACTATAGGAAGTTGAGGGAGCTCTGGTATGTACTGGAAAAGCCTCTAGCCCAGTGACTCTCAATCTGTGGGTTGCAACCCCTTTGAGGGGGTCACACACACACATCAGATATTTACATTACGATTCATAACAGTAGCAAAATTATAGTTATGAAGTAGCAACAAAAATAATGGTTGGGGGTCAGCTCAACGCGAGGAGCCGTGTTAAAGGATCGCAGCCTTAGGAAGGTTGAGAACCACTGCTCTAAGCAGTGGGTTCCTAGGGTCCCTGACTTTGGTGAGCAGTAACCTTGAAGTAACCTTCTAGAAGCCTTCTAAAGACCCATTGAGTCAGACAACTCTGATACTTCAGCAAGCTTTTGCTCTCAGGACAAAAACAAACAACAAAATAATCTAGAATTCTACAGCTGCCCTTAAATTGGGATCTAGATTTGACCTCTGCTTTATTCCTTGTAGACAAAGGGAAAAATCCAAAGAGATCTGACTCTCTCACCCTCAGTGTGTCTTATTCAACCCCACCCCCAGCTCTACCCCAGTGTTCTGCCTTAACCCAGGTCACCTCTGGTGTGGGAGGGTGTGGTGGTGGAGGGTGGTGTCTTTTCTCTCTCTAGCTACATCCTTTTTAAACTAAGATGAGAATGGTAGAAAAGGGTGACAAACAAGAAAATCAAGATATAAATCTGTAATCTGGATTTAAAACTGTTCCTGAAATGCTCTTACTGAAGAGCCCTGAGCCTATTTGCTGCAGAATTTTGTTGCTATAGTCTCCTTTGCATAATCCTCAAAACATCACTCTGAGACAGGAGCATTTCTCTGTGTGGCCACATTAACCATCCCCCTCTAAACCTAACAGAATGGGTTAATCTGATTTCCTGGCTAAGTGAGGTGAAATCAGAAAGGTTTGCCTTCAGTGTGAGAAGCACGCTGGCTCACCCAGAGGAGAGACAGTAGGGGAGTGGACGCTTTTCAGGAACCTTTTGCATGTAGCTGGTGTGCAGGGGGTGTGGAAGTCAGCAATGTAGAATGTGACACCTGGCCAGCACTCTGGGCCAGCTTGCTCTCTGGCACTGTGTTTTAAACTGCGGATAAGAGAATGGCAGGAAAGATGTGGTCAAAGCAGCCAACTCCTGTGTCTCTTTTTCTCGCTATGTGGAAGCCTTTTGATGGTGAATGAGGCCCCCGTGAACTACAGTTACTTCTGCAGAATGGCATAAGTGAGTTGTCTTTTGGTACGTGCTCTTTGCAGAGGAGGGCAGTTCTTCGTTAGTGTAGCAATTTGCTGGTTTTGTATTGAAAAGTGTGTTAGATTATAATTCTAAGCCAATTACTATTCTGACTTCTCAACCAAGCCTTCCCAAAGCCCTTTCCAAAATGGTTCCATGAATTGATCTGAGAGTGGCGCCATGCCTCCTGCACTAGAATGAGAGCTGTCTTGTGGGATCTGACTTGCTATAGGGCAGGACCTAACGGGGTATGCATACAGTGACTTAGTGACCGACCTCTCCTGGTAGAGCAGTTTTGATGCAGATTGGATTTGCTTATGTTAATGCTGTCCTGTGAGATTAGAAAGAGCACCTGCCATGTCACCTCTCCTGTTTGCTTCAGTTCAGAACCCCTGGATCAGCTTGGTGCACAATGCAGGCTTTCATGATTCCAGTTTATCTCTGAGATGGAGATGGAGGCAAGGAACTCATGGGCCAGCTAGTCTGGCATGCACAGCTGGAAAACAACAGAGACCCTGGTCCAAACATAGTGGAAAGACCAAGGCTTTCACACATAGGTGCTGTCACTGACACACATGGATGTGTACACACACACACACACACATGCACACACACACACAGACAGAGAACACAGCTGCCTCCTGGGATGGAAATATGTGGTCAGAACACTGTCTACTTCTTGACGTTGCTTGCTTCTGGTAGCTTGTTTGTGTTTTTGCTTGCTTTTTCTCCCAGCAGTCTGGCTTCCAGTAGTTACCAGCTTAACAACGGCGGGAAGGAACAAGCCATTCCCTGACACAGATCACTGGACATCACAGATTTTTCCGGGTGTGGTGTCACATGCCCAGCCTGGCTGGGAGTGGAGGTCCATCTACTCCAAGCCACAAGTGGTTCCCTAAGGAAAGAAAGGCTTTACCAGAAGGAAGAGGTGTGTGGGGCTCCACACCCTGGACAGATAAGACCACTCACAGGTGACAGGTGTTTTGATTTACACGAAAGATCATGCTGTTTACAATGCTTAAATTTTTTTTCACGCCATAATAAATCTGGGTATACTTCTAAGATGGAGTGTGATCCTTCAGGTTTTCCAGATTTCTTTTCACTACAACTTGACTGTGGTTTGAGTCTATCCTCCAAGAGTTCATGTGTTGGGGACCTAGGCTGGGTATCAGTACTGAGACATTGCAGGACCTTTAAGGATGGGCTGTCTGTGACAGGCACTTAGGTTTTTCAGAAGGGAGAGTGGTTCTCCTGGGTCTCTGTGGCTGACCTTCTGAGAGGGCATGACAGGGTTTTTTTTTCTGGCCATTCCTCAGCCTCTGGCTTTCTGTCTGGCCATGAGCTCTCTAATATGTATTCCGTGTTGTATGTATGTCCATGTTATGCCATTTGCCATTATTAGATCCTCATTAGCGCCAGATTGAGGCTGGCACCATGCCTTCAGACCTACACAAATATGAGCTAAACAGACTTTCTATAAAAATTACCCTGTCTCAGGCCTTTTATTGTAGTAACAGAAATCGACTGATGCAGGGCTCCTTGTTTTAGAAGCAACATGAATTCCCTGGAAGCTAGGACGCCAGCATTAAATACTAGCGTGTCAGAAGTGAGGCCCATCAATGCTCTTAACCACAGGTTTTTATAGCAACAACAGACAAACTCCCATTATAAGCCAATGAGTTTTTTAAAAAAGTTTATTAGAAAGTGCTCTAGCCAGTCAGAGTAGTGGAGAGCACATGATGGAGGAGGAGCCATATTTGACTTGAGTGTCCGTGGAATTTCTCCCCTACTTTTCATTTGTACTTTTTATGCAGTAAACCCACCTATGATATTTGTAGCATCATTTTACTTTTTTTTTAATGTTTTTGATTTCTTGAGAGAGAGTCTCACATGTAGCCCAGGCTGTCCTGGAACTCTCTATGTAGACCAGGCTGGCCACAAACTCAGAGATCCACCTGCCTCTGCCTCCTGAGTGCTGGGAGTAAAGCTGTACACACCCACCTCATTTTCCTTTCTTGTGAGGAATTATAAACAGGGATTGAGGGTTCAGCAAAAGTTGTGATTCCACTAAGGATCTTTTTTTTTTTAAATCAAAAGGCTATCGAATCAATTTTGTATGGTGAGCAGAGAAGATAAATCAGGGCAGAAACTGATCTTGACATGAACTTCATCTGATTTCAGAGCTACTGTAATAGCTGTCCTCCGTTAGGCTTCACTGATGTTGCATCCTGGGAGTAAGTACAAGGAAGAGAGATTGTGTTCCACACACAGGATGAGACTGGAGTTATTGGCTCCTCTCTCCATCTGCTTACATTAAATAACTCCTGCCACCCCAAACTGCACTTTACTTTAAATAAAGCATTTCACTTTCTACGGGAGGTAGCAAAGAATCATCAGTTCTTATACAACTTTTTGCCACAGTTTCTGATTTCTTTAACTGTCAATCATCTCAAATGATGCCCGTTCTCTCAGAGGTCTGTCCACGCTTGTCCAGCAGAGTGTCTGTTCTCATGAATGTAAGGAGAGGAATGAGATGCTGGGAGCATCCCTGTCTGAAGAGGAACTGGCTCCAAAGAAGAGTCAGTCAGTAATATATTTTGAAAATGGATTTAAAAAAATAGGCTTAATTGTTTTGAAGGGAGGAGAGGAGAGGAATAGACGTAGACAAGTTTCAAATTGCCTTTACCAAGTCTGCAGTGTCCAGTTACAATCATCTTCCACATCTTGGTCCCGCCTTTTTCGAGGAAAGGCTCTGAAGCAACCCATTGGATAAAATGAGGGAAGCTAAAGTTGACCCAGAAAATAAGGGGAAGCCCAGGTTAGGGTCAAGCTCAAAGCCTGTTAACAGGCTTGTCTACAACAGTTACCATATTATGTGCCAAACTCAAGTTAAAAGTTGAATATGTGGAAGATTTATTAAATAAAATTCAGAAGTAATTGCTTCAGACAAAACTCACCTGAAAAAATCATATGGAGAGGTTATTGGTTGGGTGTTGTGTATCAGGGTTTGGGAGCATCCCCGAGGTACAATCAGTCGAGGCAGCAGTGTGTTGTTTTGTGTGGTGTGGTCTTTTAAATCCCCTTGTAGGCTGGCACTATTATGTCAAAGCATGCTTCATCAAAGGCCAGTGTGTGAGGAGTGATGGCATAGCTTTCAGCTGTCTAACTCTTGGCTCCAGCTGCCTCCCTGAGTAGACAAGCCTGGCAGAGTGAAGGGTCTGACTTTGGCATCAGTGCAATTCATCTTGCAGCTCTGGCTGTTTTTAATGTCCACCTGAGAGCTGGGTACTGAAGTGAGCCTGAGAAAGGCGGGACATGGGCGTCACGTTCACCAGCATTGGCAGGAGCCACAGAAACAGAGCTACAGAGAGCGCCCCCCCAGTGGCTTCCATTACTCCTGCCACCACGAGCTCAGGCAGATGAGTTGACGGCCACGGAAGAGCCACTGAAGTGGCAAATCCAGTAAAATGATCATCCACACGACCATTTGGAGCACTTGTGGAGCCTGACAGGACCCCAGAACAGCAAAGGACAAACCCCTCTTGGTTCTGTGACCCTTCCTGCTGCTACATTCCACTGACTGCTCTTGGTGAACCAACCTTGGTTAGTGTTGCTGCGTCTAATTACAGCCCTTAAAAGCGCAGAGAGATCACAGACCTAGGAAGCCAAACACTTGGAAATTTAGAGGAAAGTGGTTTTTGCAACCAGTTGATTAACTCTGTGCTGTAAGTAGGGTCCAGAATGCTAATTGTTCACAATTTCCACCTTAATCCTTTTAAAACGATGATGGGTGGCGGAGAGGAAGTCATCCTCAGCTAGTAAAAGGACAGAGTAATTGCAGTCTTGGGTAGAATCCTTGCCTTGTAAGTGGAAGTTTTATTGCTGCCCTCAGGGAAACATGAGAGAGTAATGATGGAGGAGGGTCATCTGTCTATGTGTTACTTTCATTGGTTAATAA
>LOJH01050260.1:0-12711 GCA_001685095.1 Ellobius talpinus
AGGAAGGAAGAGAAGAGTTGACAAATGCAGATATTCTTTCTCAAAAATTAAATATTTTTACTGATAGTTCTTCCTAAGCAATTTTACTTTCTCCTCCTTTTCTCTCTGACATCATTTACTCTCTCTCTCTCTCTCTCTCTCTCTTCTCTCTCTCAAACACACACACACACAGGCATCCGTTAATATTAGGACAATCTTCTGTAATGTTTTTCAAAAACTCTCAGAGGCTTGGGAAGGCGATGGCCAGGCTCCCCTACTCTCAGAGGGGTACCTTCTCAAAGCGCAACCCCCACTTTTCAGCCCTAGGTAAGTAGATTTGCCTCTGTGCTGAGCTGGGCAGCCTTTGTGTCTCTGCGGGCTGCTGCTCAGGAGGGAAGTTCCTTCCAGAGGGAAGTCAGGAGCATTCTCCACTGTTCCTGTTAGATTATTTGCTGCTGTTGCTTGTTCTTCTGAGCTTTTAGGTTTCAACCTAAAAAGCAACATACCACCAGCATTTCGGGAATCACCTTTCCCTAGAGAAATGTACACCATGAGGCACAGAAATTCACAGGTTAAAGAGGGAGCATTACCGGTTTGTAAAGGCAGGCACAACTCCAGTCTGATAGTGTAGAGAAGGGTAATAGACAACCTTGCAAACACATCACAAGGAGGGAGCCATGCCTGTTTCCTAGCTCAGGTGACTGACTTTAGGAGAAAGCCAAATGAATGTAGCAAACTTTCTGAAATCATCACTTACATTAGAGATAGAGTATCATTTTCTATATCACTGTCTCATGAAGAAATCTATTCTTCGCAGGGTGAATCTGACAGGACCTTTAAGAAAACCCATGGGTAAAATGTCATCCGAGGCTTAAATCTGCAGGTGTCCCACACCTGACTCAGTGACCACAGCTCCCATGTTGTAGCCCTGTTGGTGACCGTTCCAAGGGAATAATTTCCTGTGGCCTAGGCCTCCAGCAGGACCCCTCAGTTCACAAGGTGCCAACTGTGAACTTCCATCTATGTCACCAACTTCACCGGGCACTCAAGAGCGCATCAGTTTTCAGTCTAGCGGATGTCAACTTCTCCATCGGCCAGACTGCACCCACTCTATTAAGAGAACACACCGAATTCCTAACGGTTCTGGAGTCCTAGAAAGGGAAATAGCAATGGAGTGTCATTGGAGTTGCAGCAAACAAGGAAGAACCAGGACGTGGTCCTTGGCTAGGAAACTCGGCCAGGACAGGAAGGCTCATTAGCACCTCTGAGTCATCCCATTCACCAGCATGACCTTGAAAGATAATGTCTGTGTATGCAAGAGAAACCCTGCTATACCTCATAGCTGTAGTCCTCAGACTACATGGCCCAGGTCCCAGTACTGACCTAAGAGACAGGGCAATGCTGTCTCCAGGCAGACCAAGGACTCCTGCAGAAGGAGAGGCAAAAATGCCACATCCCCAAGCAACTCAGAAGTACTATTAGAAACCAATAAACCAGGCAACGACTTACTTCTCTCCTACCTTTACCTGTCTCTACTTTTCTTTTACTTTTGTGCAAATTCAGTAAACTTCATTTCTCTAATTCTCATATGCCAATAGCCTAAAAATAGATGATGTTCAAAATCCTGCCAGTACACAGAAACACACACACACACACACACAAAGCCTGAAGAAAAAAAAAGAACAAAAATATTATACTCATCACCAGAAAAGAAGAGTCTGTTAAGCATGTATGGTCAGTTCAACCAGTGACCCACTGGAGAGTTATGCTATGGACAATACTAACAGTGCAGGCTCAAGAACCACAGCTCTCTTTTTAAACTGAGCAATAATTGTCTAGGGCCACACTTAGTATCTGATTATGATATGGCAAGAAGAAAGTCGTGCATTTTCTTTGAATTTGAGAATGTCCTGAAGAGGGGGGAAAGGCCACAAACAAAGGTGCTGTTCTTTAATTTTATTGTTTTGCCTGCTTGTATGTCTGGGTACCATGTGCATGCCTGATGCCCCCAGAGGACCAAAAGAGGAAGTCAGGTCCCCTGGAACTGGAGTTACAGGTGGTTGTGAGCTACCATGTGGGTGCTGGGAACTAAACTCAGTCCTCTGGAAAAGCAGCCAGTCTCCAGACCCAAAAGATGCTATTCCTAACCTTTGGCTCTGGACTCTACTGACTGAGGCATTTAATCATTGACTCCCAGGCCCCTTTGTCAGCTGTAAAATGGGAAACATATTAAATAACAAAAGATGACTTGGTTTTTGTTCAGATTTGAGTCAGGGTCCCCAGGTTAGCCTCAAACTCATAATAATCCTCCTGCCTCAGTCTCCTTCTATACCTCCTATGCTGAGACTACAGGCACACCCCACTATCTCCTGTCTTCGACCTACAAAGGAAAAAGCTTACAAGCAAGCAAAGGAAAAGGGTCTTGTGAAAAGTTTAGAAAGAAATAATTTCTCAATTTAAGTATTTTTTTCATGGTGTTAGGAAATTTTGCTATTTAAGAAAAGTATGTGTATGTGTGTGTGTTGTGTGTATGTATGTGTATGTAAAAACAAAACAAAGCAAAAAAAAACACTGTCACTCAGCTTTCTTTTGCTTTTTACAATTTAGAATTTTGGAGTTAAGTCCTCCAAACCTCAAGACATGTGTAATACACATAGTTTGCTACCAGAATTTACTTTAAGCATCTCTGTACTATACGGAACACACAGCATGCACACCACACGCACACACGCCATTCCCCCCCCACACACACACACATTCTTGAATCATGAAGTCACTTGGAAGAATCTCCAGAAGTGTGCTGAGGCATGTTTTTGGTGTTTTGCCAAATTATGTGCTTCTGTTTGTGGCTTTCCAGTATGGATTAGACAGACGCACAAGCATGGACAATTTGGCAAGTAGCAACAATGGTCTAGTCTGAATTTAGTAATTTAAGCTTTCCATTAGTTATCTCAGGTGAAAGAAAGAATTAACGACAACTTGTTTGAGCTCTATCTTTATATCCCTTTGTCATCCATTCTTGTTCACTTGCCATAGATTAGAAACCAAAGGAATTGCAGATGTTCTTTGCAGATAGATCTAAAGCAAAAGCTTTAGAAAAAGAGTTCACGTGTCAAGGACACTTGAACTAGAGGCTGAACTTTTGTGCACTACTGTGCTAAACCTGGAACTCTGCTTCTCTGACCTCCACTGTACTTGAACATCCAGTGTGCCCTTCTTCTTCTGGCAAAGAAACAATGGCGGAAATTATCTCGAGAGGTAAAAAGTCACCTGAGATTTTTGTTTTTAAATTAGCACACACAAAAGTAGACTTTTCTGTGGCAAACCGCTCACAAAGAAATTTCTGTCTCCAGTGACTACAGGGGAAGCCATACTCTGGGCCTTGCTGCACACTATCAGTAAGTCAGCTTCTCATGGTCATGAGCTTTGATGCTAAATTGAAAAGCAACTCTGCTGAGTTAATCAAACATTCTACCACAATCAGAATCAATACATTGATCACTATAGCCAGTCCCTTTCTCGGTCACCCAGAGAAAGCCAAGAATTCAACTGACTTGTACTGTTTGACAGTTCCTTCTGTGGTTGGTAAGAATAATCCTTGTACCCAACAGAAAGGTTCACAGGAACCAGGAGGTAGAAAGGACTAAATGCTGACAGTGGTCCACTAAGTCTCGTGTGTAAATCTGCAGATGAATTCACACAGATGTCCCATGTGTCACAGTACTGTTAACAAGATGTGCATGTTCAATCAAAGTCAAATTTCAAATCCCCAAAACTGGGCAGTCCCATGGTCTGAAGTTAAGGACCAGTCAACAAGCATCACTCTGCAAAAGGAAGGCTGGGGTTTGTTCTCAGGTCATCTCGAGGGTCCAGGAGAAAGAGGCGAGTCCCTGTTTGGGTGAGATCTAGAGCACTGGGTTTGAGGGTTAATGGGCAAAGCACAGAAAAAGAAAACTTGAGGCCTAGATCAAAAACTCATAAGGAAGATCATTAACACGCAGTTTTACCAGCTGTCAAGTGGGGCATCTCGAACTCTGATCCCACTGAGATTCGCTGAAGAATGGAGAGCTGACAATAAGAGGCAGCACGCCCCTCACCACCTGTACATTTGACTAGTCATCAAAATGCCCTTTCAACAGATGCAAAATGATTGCTGTGGAGCAGGTGAAAGACCCATTCCAAACTTACTCAACTTGATCCAAGATGACACTTCAAGACGACCCACGTTGGAAATGACAGGTAGAAGCTATTGTCCAGGGAGAGGAATGAATCTGAGCCAGGAACAGCCTGTCTCATATAAAAGGTGCTGAGGTAGTTATCACAGTTGGAACTGGTCTCACCAAGCCATCTCGGGAGCTGCTCTGACCTCACAGCCTTACAAAATACATACTGTAAGCCTGGCTCTTACCACTTACTAGTGTGTGACCTCAGGCATCATCCTTCTATATTTTTGGGTCCTTGCATGTTACAAAGGTAACAATGAATCTGGCTTTCACAGAAATGGTTAAAGGACAGTTAAATATATACACACAAATGCCTACACACTTAGACACACAAACACACACATATACATACACACACACTCAAAGGTTTACTACCTCTATATTCACCAGCTCCTTTAAATAGTTGTTCTAATACTCAAGCTCCCCTAATCCCAAACTTACATATTCTTTTTTTAAAAAACCAAATGAAGCAATATTGTCCATAAGGTTAGATTCTGTCTTCAATATTGAATTTATGATATGACTTAAAAGAATGAAACAAATCATCATTGACTAGTGTCTTCCTGGACCAATCAGCATACAAAGAATTCTAACCCTTTACTGAACAATATTGGGGGAGAGGGTCCAGGAAGCAACCCAAGTGGGTTTTAGGGAACCTAGGATGTACTTATCTTGTAGACAACGAACACTCTTCTTAACAAAAAGCAAAAGAAGATGTGGACAAAGGCCCAGGAAGGTTCCAATGAGCTTCTTCAGAAAAGGACAAGGATTCTTCACATTTTATATCACTGTGATCGTCAATAATAAAGTTTTCTTACATTTTCCCCCTAATATCAGTAAGCTGTAGTAATACTTCATTAAAAAAATCAGGGTGACCTACTAATTGTGCTACATTTTGTGCTGTGATAAGTAAGGTAGATAAAAATAGAAAATCATATATTATTTTTTCCTTTAAAAAAATCTCATTTTTGCTCTCTTGAATAATCATGAAAACAGCAACAACAGCATCACATACACACACAAAAAAAAATCTGTATTGTGGTTGCTAACTTGAACCATGCCAATGAACATTCAAAAGATTAATCAAAGGCTTGACAGTTGTTAACAGTTCAACATGGTTCCCATAATTATCCAATTAAACATATAATGCAAATAGGAGAAGTCTTATGGGTTCCATAGAGCATGAATATCAGGCTGCTTTGAGGACTATTAACTGTAATGGACTGTCTGCTGAGTCAGAAGAAAGTGAAAGGCTAGCCAGACATTCATGGAGGAAGGCGGGAAGAATGGAGTGCAGAGACACGGAACTCAACCACTCTTTATGTGGTCACATAAACACAACAGACAGTGGTAAAATCCAGAAAACAAAATTTAAGTAACAATTATTGTAAAACCAAAAGAATGCAGAGCAATGGCTTTACCCTGTAATTCCTACTGGCGGTACTACAGCCACTGTGTACTTCAACCACACTTTTCTAGCTCACTGCTAAGTTAGAAACATGGATGTAATTATAGTTGTTGGCTTCTGACTCTGTCTATAAACCATGCAGAGATAAACTGCTATTAGTGAACATACCAACTCCATATAATTGTGTTTTGACATTATAGGTAGAAACAGTGAGATGGAGAACTAACCACAGCAATTATAAACAGCATGCTAGAGGGAACGTCAGGTCACTTATGACCCTGACTAAGCTGTAAGCCCAAAGCTTCACTTCCACAAGTTCAGATGCACACACATGTGCGTGCACCTGTCTTCTGCAGGAAAATGAGGTCACAGAATGAAAGAACTACTAAATCACGAACTTTCAGACACCTAAGGAATGCAAAATATACACCAGATGAGGCAAATATCTGTTCTTTTTTTTAAAAAAATCAATGTTTTTAAATACACACACACACATATATATATATACACCTTTAAGGAAAACTTTGTGGTGACTCTTCATCCTTAAATATTTGATTTTGTAGAAGGATTTACACAGAGGAAAATAAAAATGAGAAAATTTATTCAGTACAGAAACTGTTACTGTTTGGAGTTAAGTTGTGCCATTTAAAGTTCAACAATTAAATTTTAGATGTTTAAACCATCTCCTTACACTGATAACATTTTAACAGTCACTCAATTATATACCTTTATAATAATTATACACAGAAGTATTGCATGCACTTCTTTCTGTAACAGTCTTGTCCTCTACCAAGCTGGGAGCAAAGGCAATCAAGAAGTCAATAAGTATCATTTAAGGGGTAAAGTACAGCACCATGTTCAATGATTTTTTTCTCTAAAGTACTACATGTGTTATGCAGTCAGCAACAGTATATATGTGACAATCACAAACTACATATGTGGTAACATACACAAAACCTAGAAACAATGTAACTTTTGTGTGATTATTCACAGAACATATAAGCATGACCTTAAAATGTACGCTGCCACTAAGACAAGCTCATGTGTGTGTAGGGTCCTGAAAAACACACATGGAGGTATCTGTGTATATTTTTAAGGCAGGGTCTCACATATTCAAAGGCTGGCCTAGGATTTGCTGTGTAGCAGAGGAAGAACTTGGACCACTGATACTCCTGCCTCCATCTCCCAAGTGTGGGGTTACATGCATGAGCAAATAGTCCTGCTTATGCTTATACTGGGGAGGAAACCCAGGGTCCTGTGCAAAGCCCTCTACTGTGATACATCCCCAACCACTTGATTTTCTCTCTTGACAAGGAAGGCAGAAGTATTTGACCCTTTTAAGAAAAAAAAAAAAGAAAGAAAAAAGAAACCAGCTTCCTGAAGGCACATGGACTTGCCCCAAACCTCCTCTGTCCAGCGGACAGGTGAGCCTCTTCCATGTGGTGACTGATGTCTAGGTTCAAAGCCCTTTCTCACTCCTGAGTAAACCTGATCCAGACAGAATGTGTGTCTGAATAAGCTGTTGTCTACCATGAAGATAATGGCCAGAGTGGTGGCTTCCTCTTGAATGTGTTAGGAAGGTTAAATGAGGAACTGTGGACGCACCCTGGCACAGTGGGTGCTCCCAATGCAGGAGAGCTTAGAGCTGCTGATACAGTTCCTGTCACCTCACAGCTACCCTGGCAAGGTAACTCCTACAGGGCCAAAAGGTTAACTTAATAACTACAGAAACATCACGCCCCACATCAGAGTTTGCCTAACTGACATAGCTGGGTATCAGTGTCATTTCTGAATGAGGGTTCTCAGGGAATGAATTGCATTGGCTGCCTTTAAGTGTGCTTTGCTTTGTTTTGTGTTTAACAAAATGCTCATATATTAACATGGTTGTATCACTCACTGGAAACAGATTTAAGGAATTTAAATTACATTGAAAAGAGTTTCTGCAAATTCCAGCTATGATCCAATACAACAGGGTCCCAGAGTCTACACCTACTTCATTTGGGAGATCAAAGTCCCCCTGTTTTAGCTGCCACATTCCAGCCTGGACAGAACAGCTTCTGTGTAACTAGCTCGGGAATAAGGCATCCTGACTGCAAGCTCCCAGCGAAGGGCTTCGGTGTCCTTTGGGACAATGGACTCCTCTTTCGGGGCAAGGGCAGCACTAACAATGTTCGGTGCTATATGAACTCAAGCTGATTCAGTCAGAGCCTTCGCTGTTCTCACAAACATCTCTGAAAAGAAACTGAATAGGAAAACAGAAGACCTAGATTCACGTTTGCATATGCATAAAACTAACACATGAAAACACCAGAGACGGCTTTGCTGCTCACTGCTAATCAAAGGCAAGAGCTGCTGTTCCAGCTAACAAACACACATACAGCAGGTGAGGAACAGGGGAAAGTGTTTACTGCGGGCAGAGAATGAAAATCATCTCTTCAAGTGGGTCAGCCACCCTGAGATTTGTTGACAGTCATTTAACTGTCACAGATACACAATTACAAAATGCTACTTACATCCCTTGATGATACAGAAAAACACAACAAGACAAAACAAAAAACACTTAAAGGATATTTTGTTGGGAGAGGTTGAAGAACCAACCCATCAATATCATCACCATCATCCATTTGGTGGTGGGTCTCAAACCCAGGGCCTTGTACATGTTAAGCATTTGCTTTATGCCTGAAAGGCACACCTAGTGAAGAACGTCTTCTAAATAAAAAACTGCCAGTGGAATGAGCTGGTCTGTGGCAGGCCTGGATTCAAACCCTGACTCTGTCACTAGCTGTGTGAGCAGATACGTACTCAGCAGCTAACCTCAACTTCTGCCTGCCCCGACAGTAATACTTGGGGCCTTTTAGGAACTGTAAAGATTGCATTAATTAATTCAAAGGGTACATAAATGTTTTCAACACGCTGTAGCTGTTTTTTGATTGCTGATCTTTCTACCTTAATAATAAAACTCAGAAGGCAGTGCCGCCTTTTGAGGTAGGGTCACTCCTGGACTCTTCTATCACATTAGCTTTCTCACTATGATCTTCCATCTTATCAAAGAAGAAAACAATCACTTAAACAAGAAAATAAAACATTAAGGAGTAAAATATAAGGGTATATACAAAATTCATGAAGTCTTGTCTAAATCTTCTGTAAACCAAGTACTCAGAACCTACACTAACTATAAAAAAAACTATTGATTCTGTTTAGAAAAAAAATCCAACAAAAAAGTTTGTAGAAACTGTACCTATCTCATTCAGGAAAGCCTTGTGGAAAAAGAGCTGATTGTATATACGTGGTATGTACGGATGTCAATAGACTAGAGAAAAAGAACCCAACTTCTCTTCCATGCAAGAGCCGCAGAGCAAGTATTCTAAACTGTGAGCCAAGTACTGAAGAGCCCCATGAGTGGGCCAGCGAGGGCCTTGTTTTAAACCAGACATTGGGAGCCCATGCTTCAGCCTTGGCATCACTATGTACTGCTCTTGACTTTCTTGATCCGTTCTTTAAGGATGTTTCATTTTTCCCAATGCACCCTTTGTGTTTCATACAATGGATACATCCAGTTCCAAGATCTCATACAAGAAGCACAATAGAGTAGAGGGAAAACCACAGATGACAAAGGGAACTTAGTTCAAGGGAAAAGATGAGCTGGAGAAGCCCAGCACTGTGCATCAGAATTAATAAGTCCAAACTTAATCATTTACGGTCAAGTTTAAAACAAAGGAGCATGTCAATCTTTTCCAAAATATGTGACGAAGTTAAATGAGCATGTGGGTGTTTTAATACACAGAGTGTGTCGCTTAATGTGCAAACACTTGTATGTGTACCTGTACCCTATGAGGTCAGAGGAATCTTCACTGCCTAGATGGATGCTTAAGAAAAAACTCTGGAAACAAACTATGTGGGTTCAAATCCAGCCTCTGTTCAACCAGATCAACTGCAGAGTTATCATTTATGAAAAGATAGAAAAGCATCTACCTTATGTAGTTTGAGAGGATTAAATGAAGCCTGATTTGGTGGCTCCTTCCTGTAATTCCAGTAGTTGGGAGGTTGAGGAAGAAGAATCACTACAAATTCAAGACCAGCCTGGTCTATAAAAAACAAAATTGCAATTAATGAGTGAGACAGACGAGTCATTAAACAATGTTAAGTATGTGGTATAAGTACACTAAATGTCTGCTGGACAGCTGTACCCAACACAGCAGTGGCCATATGCTGAAAGCCGCCTCAGCCTAGAGAATCCTGCCCTCTTTCACTGCTATCTGTTCCGTGTCAGTTCAGCACTCAGGCCTGAAAGTCATTAACTCCTCCACACTCCCAAAGCAACCTTCAAGGTTAGTATTACCTTCACTTTGCATATAGGAAATGGAGCCCCTGGGACTTCAGAGCCCTTGCTGGGACTCATATCATATTGCTAAAAACTGTAAGAATTGGATTTTCAGTCCATACTCAGGACTCTCAACTCCTTGACACCTGGTCCCATGGCTTCTTCTGGCAAGTTCCAACTGAGTGGATTCCTGGCCACTTTCTCCTGTGTGGCCCACCACAAGGCTGATGCTACAGAGCTGGAGAAGTGATGGGATGTCCCCAATGCCACATTCATTGTTGCTATTTGTCCAGTTAAATGCGGTTGTCGTTAGGAGTATGGCATGCGCTCTACCTCCAGCTCCACGGTACTTCTTGGTCTCATTTCTGCATCGGGGTGCTAATACCACCCAGAGCCCACCACACACCCATGTTGGGCACAGTACAGAAAGCATCCTGACCAGCTCTTCCAGTTCCAGCTGAGCAGAGCTTCCTGCTGCCATGCACCAGAAGCAAGCATCTTACTAGTGCAGGTGCCCTACAAAGACAGGTCAAATTGTTATCTTTTGGTTTTTTGAAACAGGATGTCACTATGCAGCTGTGGTTGTCCTGGAACTCACTATGTTGACAGGGTTGGCCTCGAACTCCTTTACCGCCCTCTGCCTCCCAAGTGCTGGCATTAAAAGCATGTGCCATGGGGCCCCACTCTGTTCTATTTTTAGGTTTTACCTTTTGCAAATGTGAACTGAAAGCACTATGAAGAAGGTCTAACGTAGCTATCGTTACAGGACTGCCATGATCCTCTTCATCATTTTTCTGTAGCTACCCATGAAGAAACACTGCATTCTGGAGGAGACATCATTTAGGAAGAAAAAAGCTGCATCAGGAAAACTCAATAGAAAAAAGAGCTGCTGTTTTGTTTGTGGTATGCCACTGTAACAGGCCACTGCCTTTAAGAAATAAGTATAAAACTGTATCATACCGTACTTTAGTCTATCAACAAAACACAGCTCATTAGACAAAAACTCTGGGGAGCCAAACTTGACTTTTAAAAGATAATAATGACCAAAACTGGATTCAGCTAACTTTAGTGTAATTTTAAAAAACAATTTTGTAGAATAATCTGCCTACCATATTTTAGTTGCTTATAGAATTATTTTATGTCAATGATGAAATATATTTAAATGAATTATTGATGCATAAGATACTGACATTTTCCACTCAACATTATAAAAAATTAAAATATTTCAATGAATAAAAACACGTATGAACAACATATAAAAACATACACTAAAATCTAAGAGGCAAAGTGTTTAAACATAATTTCAAATCAGAATTTAATGTTATCCAGTAATAAAAGGTGAAATTAATTAATCAAAAACACTTATTCCTGCGCATTGTAGAATCTGAGCTAAAACATCATATTAAATTCGTTAACAAACTTATAACAAGATCCGATTTGTCACACACATATGGATCTCAATGCAGAGCAAAGCACTGTCAAGAATAAGTCACACAGGTGGACTCCTCGCAATATTTTCTTTGGTTTTGTTTTGTTTTGCCACATAGCCCCTGAGAAAACGCTGCTGAAGACTCACCTCCTCCCTGACCTTTCCATTACAGTCCCACTGGGTCTCCTCCCGGCAAGCTCAGCTCCTCTAACTATATTTAGTAGTGGGTGAGACAGTTAGGTGGTGTATCCCTGTTTCACCGCCATTAACTTTCTGCTGCTAATCAACACTACAAGTGACCATGATCTTTTCTAATTGTAAATCACTTGAGCAAAGTCATAATCCTTAAAATACCAAAACAACAGCCAGGATTGTATTCTTATTCTTTGAATGCACTCATAGCCAATTTGTACATTTACGCCAAATCCTTTATATTTTTCTTGAATGTTGCATTTTAATAATTTTATAAATGCCTACCTCATTAACTCTAAATGTACAAAATTATACTCAATACCAGAATATATGTACTTATGTGCACACATACATAATACACTTTAAAAAGCTAACCATCCTTAAATGACTAACACGGTAAGAAATACTATAAAGCTGCTATTGAAGCAAAGATCCCAGTACCAAAATATTTCAGGCACTTAAAAATATATAATCAGTGAAATAATTTTTAATGATGTTTTTCAAAAAGACAAAATAGTCAAAACTCTTCTTCAGAGAATCTTACACAAAATACTGAAATATTTCTTCTCAGCCTGTTCGGGAAACTATGATAAAATACTAATAAGATTAAAAGGAAAATTCAAGCATATCATAAATAGATACATAACCATCATATATGCATGTATCATTATTCAAGCCCATGAAAACACTAAACATCTGGGATTTTAAAGGCTGTTTTCCTACATAAATATCACTGTGCCAAATACTTGCTTTTAGTCAACAGTTATGAATATGTTGACTTTTGTTCCCAATTACTTTTATGTCAGTTATCCTCTTATAACTGAAATTAAAGGTCTTAACAATAATGGCTAGTAGCAGTGTGTACTGGATTCTAATAAGAAATTGACTGGCACCCAGCACATCTTCATGCTCCAAGGAAGGCAATGCCTTTAAGCTACCCACAAACCCGGGCATGAGGACAGTGACCTACTATGGTTCTCGACTGTCTGTTGCAGGGATGGAGTCTGCAAAGTCCCATAGCAACTATTATATCTGAATTCTCACCACAATTACAATATTTTTACAAACTGCAAACTTCAGGTTTTTCTTCCCACTTTATTAACTGTCTGATGTAGGTGGGTCATCTGTCTATTTGTTACTTTCATTGGTTAATAAAGAA
>LOJH01050262.1:0-12711 GCA_001685095.1 Ellobius talpinus
GTTGTTAAAGTGTTCGGTACACCCATCATTACAAAGGTAACTAAACTCAAGTCTCAGAATGTGGTGTGAGCAAGAGAAAACGCAGTAGCCTTTCTCAGCCTCTTTCCTCGTCTATGGGATGGCATAATAATAGTGCGATGATGTGACGTCAGGTTGTTGTGGGGAAAACTAATGGGATATGAATGTTTAAACAATTGAGGCTCTATGGAATCCAAATCAAATGTTTTAAGAGTCAAGAAAGGTAAGTCGATTAAAAATGAGGTAGACTTCCCAAAAGAATAAAGTTATCATTATTTTTTTTTAATTTAAAGAAACCCCGTGCTCTGTGAGGAGGAAAGACGTGGGCAGGGCATGTGTAGACTCTGGAGAAATGAGTTAGGAAGCTATGATGGGGTCCTAAATGAGGCATGATGGTGGGTGTAGCTTCTAGCCCAGATGTCAATTGCTATGTAAGTATGACCCCATATGAGTAAAGATACTTAAGTGCATTTCGTATACTGCATTTAAGACTTCAGAAAAATGTGTGATAGGTTTTCACAAGACTTTTGTAGCAATTTACATGCTGAGGAAAAAATTATGCTCAACTTCTTGGAAAATAAGTCTACAATCAATACTCAAAGGGATCGATTTCAAAAAAACCATTTTCAATTAAAACTCAGAGATTAACACAAGGTCTAGTGTTTCCACTTACAGTCAAAGCATTCAAGAATGCAAATGATGGGGACAGCAATATATAACTGTCTTGAATACTGTCCCTTATAAACACTGAGGCAGACAGCTATCAGTAGGCCAGCTTTTGACACCCACTGAAGGAATCAATACATTCCACCCGATGACCTTCACACAAATGTAGGTCTCACATTTCTGCCACAGAGAATATAGATCTGAAGAATGGAAGCAATACTGTTTTACCTATGGGGTATTCGGGTTTTAATCAAGAGGTTTGCAATGACAGTTTGTAATGAGGCAGCTGGTGTTACCACACAGCCATATGGAGCTATCACAGCGCTGCTGCAAATGGTATCAATTAACGAGTTCATTTTCAAAACTTGCATTTAAGTGAATTTCATCACCAAGGCCTGGAAAATGAACCCAGAGGTTTAGTGGGGAGGGAGACAGGAGGGCGGAAAGTAGGTAATAAAAATAGATTCTATTTTTACACCAGAAAAATAATAAGTGAAGCTATCCACATCTAAAAATCTATAGTAACAGATCTAATGAATACAGATAGTTAGATGCAGTATAAGCTACACTACTTCCATGTATGAAAGGGTTTTGATACACATCTTGAGTGAACTAAGGCTAGGTTTAAAAACTGGCAAACTATAGCCCTAGTTGTATTGGATACCACAAAAGCACACTTGAGAATTCACTAGACTGGGGTGTGGCTCACTTGGTACAGTGCTTGCCTAATATCCCAGAAGGTAAAGGCAGAGGGGTGAGGAATCAAGGTCATGCATGGGCTACAGAATGATTCTGAGGGCAATCTGAGCTATACTAAAAAGCAAAACAAACATGGGATAAGAGAGGGGGGAATAACTTAGTATAACTCAACTTTAAGCCTAATTTAATTATTAAAATTAAAGCTTAGATAGAGAATCTCACATTTTGAAAGTTTGGAGGCTTCTTAGTTAAAGGGTCCACAAATGGTTGAGAGCATATATGAATGCTGGGTCAGCAAAGTAAGAAATGCATTCCTGACATGTAACAGTTTCCTCTTCCATGCTGGAGGGAAGCTTGTGAGACAAGGATGCCAAGGTGGGGGTGCACAGCAGAGTGTTCTAAGGGGGGGAGGGGTGCACAGTAAGGTGCTCTAANGGGTGGGGGAAGGGGTGCAAACAGGAGATTCTAAGGGGGAAAGGGGTGCACAACAGAAGGTTCTAAAGGGGAAGCTCCTTAAGA
This sequence comes from Ellobius talpinus, assembly GCA_001685095.1. NCBI lineage: Eukaryota > Metazoa > Chordata > Mammalia > Rodentia > Cricetidae > Ellobius > Ellobius talpinus. The sequence goes on from LOJH01050262.1 coordinate 1,903, forward strand.
CAAAGTTGTTAAAGGGAGGTGAAATATTCCATCCTGCAGGAAGCTCCTTAAACTTTGGAAGAAAACAATTTAATAGCTTCAGGAAGTCCCTGAAACCAACCAGATTCACTAGGCCCCCATCCTCTCTAAGCAGATATAAGCTGTTATCAGAAACTCTCAGAGAAGCTGAGATTCCTGGAAGAGGCAGATAAACCAAGCTGACAGGCAGAGGTAAAGACCAGCCAAGGTACCTAAAAAAGGCACACTCTAACCTGCCAAGCTGCATGTAGGCTGTGCAGTGTGCACTAGAGTTGCAGCTTTTGTGAGCTGTCACCCATGCTGAGGTGGGCTCTGGTGATGCACCCGTCTGAGTCATTCCCACCCCTGTAAAGCAACCCCAGGAAAACTCACTGATTCACCAAGTTGGACTGGTGGAATCTATACATTGGTCTGCTGTTGGTTCCTTAGCTTGGTGAATAAATGCGTGTTCACCTCTTCCCAGAAACAGTGCCATACAAGTCCTCATGGGGCAAGGCATTCAAGGCTGGTGCTGAGAAGCCCAGACACAGGAGGCTGGTGCAGGGCCTGTCATGATCAAACTTAAGAAACTTTGTTGTTGCTTACTAAATTTTCTTATAACGAATATTTCAAATTTTATAAGAATAAACTGTTTAAAAAATAAGGGCAATATTTTCCAACTAGATGTAGCAGATTCATGGTAGGCCCATCTCTAGCACTAGATGTTCCTTCAACCAATTGAGGCAGGTTGAGTGAGTTCCCTGGATCCAGTTTTCCATACATAAACCATAGTTTATGAGTTAGATCTTGTAACCTTACCAGTGCCTCAATGTTTAACATTTCCTGTCTAGAATCACCTCAGCTGACATTCTTCCAAATCTAGGACAAGGTATAGAGCAAGACTAGGCTATCAGGCTTTTGAGGACTTAAATAGCCCAGGTTCAAATCTCAGTTACATTCCAACAAGAACTTACCCAGGCTGCTCAGCGTCTCTATGCTATATTCATTAATAGGGTACAATAGGACCTGCTGTAGGGCTCAAAGGAGCCAATGTGCTCAGTGAACTTAGTGATATGTCTGTGGTGCCTTAAGGGTTCCCCAAAGGCTCATATTACTTGTCATTTTAATCATTGATAAGACAATTTCCCTATGAACACTTAGAAAGAAATTAAGCAATTACATAGCCAACATTGTAAAAGTCATCTTTTGATTAGCAAATAAAATATGAATATAAAGTTTAGTGCAGTAGCTGATAATGACTCAACAAATGCAGTGTCTTTGTGGGGAGACTCGGGGTAGAATCACAGTCCACCGCCGTGCATGTTAGCACTCAGTGGCGAATGACAAATGCAGTGACTTTGTGGGGAGACTCGGGGTAGAATCACAGTCCACCGCAGTGCATGTTAGCACTCAGTGGCGAACTATTTTAAGAGGCAGACAGGCCTCCAATGCCCATTCTTAGACATATGTCCCAGGTTAGGGAGCCACATTCAAATTAGTGGCTGTGAATGAGGGCCCAGTGGGCTGATTCTGCCCTACAGATGTTTTCTGTTGGCTGCATAGAGCTGTCAGTTCTGCTCACATGAAAGCCTCAAGCCGTGCATGATTCTTCAGTGCACCAGAGTTTGTGGCAAGCTTCTCCCAACTGTAGCAACTTCACCTTTCTAGGTGATTTATCTAATCACTGCAGGCATCTTGAGTCTGTGATTCCTGCTTTCAGGATTTCAAACCCGTGTCAGACGGACTTGCTCAGCGCTCCTCTTAATTATCCTTTAGGAGCTTCCGTACCAAGGAAGCGAGCAAGATAATGGTCACATTTCTCTGAATCCCTTGCAATTCCAATCCACATGTAAACCACGGTTCTATCATGCAAAATATGAAACCTGGGAGGCAGATTAAACTACTATAGAGTGGCAGCCACAAATATGCCAGATTTTCTTCATGGAGGATGGAAAAGGATGCTGGTTCATCTCAACAGCTATGGCCAAGGCCCCAGATCTAACCCAGTTCAGGGATTGGCAAATTAAATTAAGGACTATAGGTCAACTCTGACTCGCTTCACAAAGTTCTATAAATTCAGCTATGACTACTTATATATTTTCTATGGTAGCTTTTGCAGTGTTGTGACAGACATAATAAATCCTTTTATTTTTTCTCAAACCAAAAATCTCACCAATCTTGGTTCCTGAACCTAAACCAGAGTGGTGGGTACAGTATGGCAGGCATCTCCCTCGGACTATTTCTCCTTCTCTAGGACCCAGCTCAGCTCTTTGGTGCTTTTATAAATCTTGTAAGTTGCTTAATACCATGTAATAAATCTCTTTTGTGTTGAACTATGGAGAGTGACTTTCACTGCTACAACAAAAAGCACCAAGCAAAACACAGAGTAACAAGCACACACATCAATATGCAAATTTACACAATGTACTTACATTATGTGTCATCTCGAAGTACTTCTGACAGGCTACCTGGTAATGAGTCCCCTTTACTAAATCCAAAATCTAAAATGAATGGGGAAAAGAAAGAAAGAAAAAAGACAAGTTAAGTTTCTTCTCAGCCACTGTGGTCACAGTTGTTGGCCTTCTCATAATCTCCATTCGAAAAGGAAACTCAATACATAAATCATGTAGCATGCTGTGCTTCTGCAGCCTGGGCACTGCAATGGTGTTGCGATTATCCAGGAATGGTTTAGAGCTCAGCAGTAAAACACAGATGGAAAGTGATAGCAAGTGACCTTTCTGACCTGGCACCTGGGATTTTAATAACATTACTTTGACAGCAAGATGAGAGCAGATTCTGGTACTCTGACTTTGATGGTACTGTCAGCATATCATGTTGCCGATCTTTGTAAAACCGTGTATCTATAAATCTACTAATCTAATAGCAGAGGCATGAAGCAATAAAAGACATTCTTTAGACTTACTTACACATTACCTGTTTATACAGATGCAACACTAAACACTGTTATGAACACATCAGGAAAAAATGAGTCAAAACCCTCTGGACCAGCATAGAGAGGCAACAACTTACCAGCAATCAGATTGTCTTTTCCATAATATAGTTACTTCTAGTAAAACTCAGCATAATGCAGAGTGAATAGCCTATTCTGAACATCTATTAGGGATGCTATCCTATCTTTTGTAAATACAATTTTCCTTCCAATTGTAGTTCATGTTATCTCTTCAGAAAGGCATAAGCACCCATCCCTATCAGCGGAGCACAATGGTAGCTGAAACTTATAAAAGTGTCACTGCCTTCCACCACTTCCAAATAAATAAAACATACATATTTGACCCATTTATCAAGCACAGAAAAATGCTGGAATTAAGAGATAACCAAAATGAAAGAAAGTGGAATTCTAGAAAATTGTTAATTTGTACTGCCTTTCAAAAGGCTAACCTTCCTGCCATCAAAGAAATGAACAGTCTTGAATTCTTGCTATCCCCATCAGGGAATACTGCTTTACAGTTTTGACAGAACATAAGAAAATTATAACTATAGAAGGGGCATTGGGCACCAGCAAAAATCCGCTAAGGGACTGCTTTCCTCTGCTTATCATATATACAAATTTCATACTACTTTCAATTAACTTTAAAAGATTTGTGTAAATATCAACCTGTCACAGAACCCAGGATTCCGTCTACCTCTATGACCCATTTTTCCTCAATTAGAGAAAAATGAAAAATAAATTCATTAAAAAAATGACAATACATAAATGAAGTCATAAAATTTTGTAAGTAATGCCAACACTTTGAGCTTATACCCCAATGTTTGTCCACACAGCCATTAAAGCTGCACAGTGATGAACTTGAAGTTAATTACTGGATAACAAACACAACAGACTGACACATATAAACTGTCATTTTAAAGGAGACTTCAAACACAAATTTAAGATCTGATCCCATAAATTAACTGAAGACAAAATAAATTCACAGGAATAAAACTTAACTGTGTGGTATATTTATGTTTCTTAAAACAAGGGAATGGTGCTGGTCACAATTGGCTTGGTCTTCTGATATCAACTAACAACCACGATAACCCCATACACATGCCCCACGGACCAGCCTGATCCAGACAACCCTTCTTTAAGACACTTCCCAGGCGAGCTTAGGTTATGTCACAGTGTCAGTTAAATTGCCCAGCACAAGTGACTATACACATGCAGAAAAGTGAGCTGACAAGTAGGACACAGACTATAAGAAACGCAGACTTAACTGAAAATGTTGGTGGTTTAAGAACACAGCTGTTTCTACCACCACCCTACGAAGGCGGCTCTTTTTTAACAAAAACATTTTGTCTTGAAATCACCCAGTCATCTATTTTAAATAGATGACTATCTTCCTAGTCATACTACAGCGTGTTTGAGATGACACGAGTATAATTGGGAAGAGATGATGAAAACAATAGTGTGTTTTCTTTTTGTTTTCTGGCAAGAAAAACTGACAAATTTAGAATGAAGAAGATGAAGCAGAGGAGGTTAAAGAAGAATACATGGGGTGGGGAGAGAAGGGAGTGAGCCAAGGAGAACTCCGAGAGACAGAGAGCGTGCTCTGCTCTGAGGCAGTTAGGGAGCAGTGTCAGACGACCCTATCTTCACTTCAGACAAGAAGGGCATCCTGTTCAAATAAAGCTTCCTGAAGGTCTCATTAGGGACAGGATCAATTTTAAAAAGAATTAAGAAATCATGTGCAACTTAATCTAGTGTTCCATAGAGGAACATAGAAACAACTTATGTTTTTTAAATTAAAAAGAAAATGTCAACCAACCAAAGAGCACAATACTAAGAGTCCAGACTATGATCTATATTGTAGGAATGCAGGAAGGCAGGCACTCTCTCAGCCCAGGGTGATGAGCTGCATCACTCATACCAGACTCACAACTGTGAAGCGCAGACTAGGGTCAGCAGACTGCAAGGCTGCCCAGTGGACCCCACCAGGATGAGAACAGAGGAGTAGTGGGAAGTACTCAGATTTGGAGATTAAGCGTTTCCTAAGAGTCAGACACTGTTTCTTAAAGCAGGCACTTTCCATGAAACTGCACGATCAGAGTCAATTCTGACGCTTCTAAACAATGCACTATTCATCCTCAATTCCCCAGACCACTTCGTAAATATCATAAACTAGTTTTTTTAAAAAAATTCCTAAGAGAATGGTAAGAACTCTTCAACAACAGGGCTCAAGGCACATATAAAGTCTTTCCACTTTCATTTACTGATTGTACAAACTAAAGGGTTTCATTACGACACTCGATACATATATGTACCACACTTGGTCTTCTTCAGTCCTTTAATATCCTATCCTGCTCCTGACTCCCACTGCTCCTCCCCTAACTCTAAACCCACCTCCTACTTCCATGTATTATCTGCACTGTGCTCTCTTTTCTTTAATTATGATTGCTTTATGTACACATACCTTTAAATCTACCAATACAATCTGCTCAGTCTATTTACTGTTGCTTATATGTATATGCTCTTAAGGCTGACACTGGCATTGGATAAACCAATTGGGGGGCCATCTTGGGGAAGACTGATTCTCCTCCCTCTTTCAGCAATCATTAACTGCCTGTAGCCTTTCATCTAGGGTTGGGGACTTGTGAGATCTTCTCCATCAACACTGGCATGTCAACTAGTGTTGACATTGTTCAGGTCTTGTTTAGGTAGCCATACTATTAAGGTTTCATGAGTGCAGCTTCCCTGTCCTATACAAATGATACAGCCTCTCAGCCGACTTCCTGGTCCCATGGCTCTGACTATCTTTCCACTCCCTCTTAAGGAAGGTGGACATGACTTTTTCCCCGCTATGGTTCAGCTGTTTCTTATATATTGACATTTATTTCTTATATAAAATAAATACAAAATACCCAATACCATATACCAGTCACTAAACACAGCTAGTTGAGTGGTTTTTGAACAATAGCAGTTATAGAGCTATAATGCTAACATTGTGTGTGTAGGCCCACTCTGCTGACTTCAGAAATTTTACAAGTGGTTCTGAAGTACTAGCATTTGCCTGTGTAGTACAACTTGGTGTAGGTTTGCTCTTAATTTTGTGGAATTGCCTGATACAAACATTAAACATTGTATTAAGACAAGATGGGCACTGAAACAACCTGCTTTTGGACAGAATGACTCCAAGGCAGGAAATATAAAGTTAGAAATGAATGGAAAATCAAGATATGCCCCCAAATACTCTAATTTTGATACAAAGCACAATTCAGTAAATACCAGAATCCAAGAAAGGCTGGGAGATGCCCAAGACAGACTTTCAGGAACAGAGTATGGGCCAGAATAAAAGTGTTCCAAAGGGGAAAGTAGAGGAAAGGACGAGGCAGCAACAGTGCTGTTTCTCCAGCATCGAGTCTGAAGACCACGAATAGATCACTCCCTATATTAGCTCACTTTATGTTCCCATAACAAATGCTCAGAATTGGGTACCTGAGTTAATAAAGGGTTATTAGCTCACAATTTGGAAGGATGAAAGTCAAAGATAGTGACGTCCCATCAGCTGGCTTCTATTAAGGATGACAGAAATGAAAGGAAGCTACCATAAGACAAGAAGGGAAGCCAGAAAGACTCAAAGGCCCGCAGTTCAGTGCCACGGGGTTCTAAGAACTGCTAGTCCTTTCCGAGAGGAGGCCTAAGCTACACCCCAAGGTGCTCACCACAGTGAGGCTAGGCTTGTGCAAACACTGAAAGTATACCCAGACGTGTGCTTCCAAGGATAGCAGCAGAGATGGACCTAGAGTAAGGATAAGAAACAGGAGGGGTCAGGGAAACACACACCACACAAAGGCAGGAACTCAGGTAAGAAGACAGTGAGGAGGAGCCAGTGAGAAGAGTGAACCAGGTGGGGAAATGAGGAAAGAGCCCTGGAGTCTGCAGTCTGCTATTCCTGTGCTGTGGCTGCTGCAGCCCACAGAGGGTCCTCTAACAGCAATGGCAAGGACTCTTCAGTCTTCCTGCTCCATTCTGAAAGACCCCAGCAAACCCTACTTCCTCTTCCAGACAGCACTATTTCCAAAGGACAGCACCCCCAAGACCCAAGGGAAATAAGGCACAGGCAACTCTGAGGCCTGCCTAACAAATTTTCTAATCATGCTCCAGGAAAAAAAAAAAAACAAAAAAAGAAAAAAACCTAAACAATCACATCAATTTTAAAAACATAAAATTATCAAAGAAAACATTGCATGAAGATCTAATGATATTTCGGAAACAGTAGTAAATTTAGTTTTTCATACCAATATTTAGAGTAAGATTGAGATGCAGGAGCATCATTATGGCAGCTTGGCTCTTACTAGCACAGAAGGACTATGTAATGTCATGTATATTCCTTGATTTCCCCTGAATTTTAGTCATTCTCAATTAGGTACTAAAATCCACCAAGAAGAATTCTAAACTTTTAAAAATAATTCATCTTTTCATCTTCACAAAAAAAGTTCATCAATTTGTATTTACCATGTTTAGTAAAGGAAATTAATTACTTTATCCTCGAGACAAGTTACTGGTCATTTCGCTAAGAGAATTACTATTCCCTTCTCTTTTTATCATCATCCTTTTACTTAAATTTCTTTTATATAATATATTTTGATCATGTTTCCTCCTCCTTCAACTTCTCCCTGGTCTTCTCCCTACCCATATAACTTCACGTTCTTGTGTGTCTCTCTCCCCTTGTCTCCACCCTCTCCCTCACCAAACAAATGAAAAACAAACAAAGAAAAAATACCACCACCACCACCACCATCACCACCACCCCCAAAAAAAGGTACACAGAATCTGTGTTGCATTGGCTGAGTACTCCTGGGCATGGTGCCTATCCTGGGGTATAGCTGAGCTTTCCAGTGAGACACTATTGGAAAAGTTGGATTTCCCCTTTCCCAGCAGACGCCAATTGCAAATAGCTTCTTGGTTAGGGGTGGGACTTTATGTTCACTTCCCCTTCTCAGTGCTTGGATCTCTATGCTATGAACCTGGACAGGGGTTGTGCATGCTGTCACAGTCTATGTAGCCCAGGCTAGCTTCAGGTTCATGGCCGTTCTGCTTCAAGCCTCCCAAGTGCTGGTACTGCAGACACATGCCACCACACCTGGGAAGGAATTCTAATGAAGTGGCCTAACCAAGATGCCTTTAAAGAGAAATAACTGTTTTTATGATTTGAATGACTGTGATCTATCAGACTGATCTTTGCCAGTCAATCAACATATATGACAGTCTCCAACACCCGAGGGAAATGCCACACAACAACAGAAACAAACATAAATATCAGTGCACAGCACACGATCCAAGTCTAACTTGGAGAGCAGGTGCCACTTCCTCCCACCGTTTACTCCAGTGCCTGCCAAAGATGCTCAAGGATGACTTGGCAGCAGGAAGCTGCCACCTGCCCACCCTTGGCTCTGGTGACTGGTGGACTGCACATGCACAGCTACATATGCTGCACCCACCAATTAGACAGACGGCTAGTGTGTCTCTAATTCAAGGTCGTCTGTCTTAATGTAGAAGCAAGAACATCCTTGCTTCTTCTTAAAAAGCTCAACTGTCCAAAACTAGCCCACAAAGATTTTCCACTCCATTTCTGAGCTTCCTTATTTCAAAATTGAAAGAAAAAGCTTGGTAGTAGGAAGTATGGGACACATCTGCACATAGAGCTCTCTTTGTTTCTCACATGCCTGGCATGGCCCAACCAGTAGAAGCCTCGCACCTCTGCTGTGACCTTCACTAGGGAGGCCAAGGCCAGGTTTCCCTCCCTTGAAAATATACTTTCATTTGCTTAAAAACACCCCATGTCAAGCATTTTACTGTTCTTATTTTTTATTGTTTATAAATACAGTTCTGAGCTAATTTTACTTCCAAATGTTTTTCAGTTTTCCCCTTTCCTCTCTACTGCTCAGCCCCATCATTCTCTCTCTTATAATAGGCTTCCTGATTTTCCCTTACAAGAGCCTACAGAGCCAACAGCATCACTCCTAAAAGCCAACCCAACCCTGCATTCCAGCACCCACCAGAGTTCAGGCCTTCTCATTAAACCTAGCCTGCCTCCCTACGCTCTGCTTGGGCTCATCTGGCCATGGGGTTCTCACAACTGCTCTAGGTTTTACTACAATGTTTAGTGGAATTTTAGCTCATAAAATCCTAGTGGTAACATCTATGGGAGTCTCTTGCCACATACATTGGTTTGGTTTAATCCAAAATTACCTAAATTTCTTGATGTTAATATTTACCAGAATGGTGCTAGCTCTATGTTGTTGCATGCTGCCCAGAACACACTCTGACCTGGTCTACCGAAGGGCTCCTCCTGACCCCTTATCATGCTGTATTTGGCTTTCACCACACTTGCTTGCCTGGCTCCCCACTGCAATGTTAGTTCCATCAGGAGGTCTCATTAGCATCACCTCTCACAATATTCCTAGTGTCTTTGACAGCAACTGGAATATAGTTATCTCCAAATTGTTATTTATTTTAAGAGTTTGGGAATAATTGTTTAGAAAAGAGGCATGTGTTTCACGTCACACATAAGGAGGTCAGAGGACAACTAACTGTGGAGTTGGGTCTCTCCCTCCACATTTCATATAGATTCTGGGACTCAAAGTCAGGTCACTAAGCTTGCATGGCCTGCTGAGCCACTGTGCCAGACAAATGGCTGCTCATTTATGTGAGTGTGGATTTGGTTGTCTCATATCCTCACTTCCTGCCACTGGAAAACCGTACTCAGTATTCAAACCTGATTCAAGCACTATCCCCTATACGACGGATTTTCTTCTGCTCTCCTTTGGATCCGTGACACCTCAACTGCACTGATATTTATTCTTTATTAGAGTAAAACAGGTACCAAAAACTCTTACAAAGCAATTTAAACTGCTGTCCCAAACACTGACTTCTCAGTGCAGATTAATATCGGTACTTTATGGTTAGGAAACAGCAATAACTAAGTGACCTAAGAACTGGAAGAAGGACAACTGGGTGAGGAACCTACTTACAGGCATGGCAGGCAGTAGTGTTGACCCTCAGCTCCAGGGTTCAGTTACTAATTATTGCTCTGCTTTGTATACTCTTTGTTCTGAGTTAAAAAAAAAAAGCTAGACAGTTCAGAACTCCTATAATCTTTATAGGCCTGAGAAAGACACTTATATTGATTTCATTTTATTTATAAAGGTCTTATAAAAAAGAAGGGTATCTAGTAAACATGCTAGTATAATAGAAAAAGAAGTCATGCTCACAACCCGCCACTTAATTGCTTTCCAAGGATGAGGGGATTGAAAGGAGTATATGTACTATATGCATATGGATTGTATCACATATATAAACATGTAAAAACATATATACATACATACATACACACATGCACACACATATATATATGTAGACAGACAGACAGACAGAGAGAATTATCTAACAAGAAGTACACTGTAAAACTGATGGTAAACATCATAGCTCTAAAATAGCTCAGCACTGAGAAGATTAAAAATCTGAAGTATTTGCATTATGTAAAACCTTCCTTTTTATTTAAACAGAAAAGGGAAAGTGATGTGGGATTCCCCTCTGTATGCTGTTAATACTATTGGTTAATAAAGAAACTGTCTTGGGCCTACACAGGGAATAGAGGTAGGTGGGTGGGGGGCAGGGAAACTAAACTGAATGGAGCCAGAGAGAAGCCCTGTAGACCCGCTGGAGACAGACAGAAGCCGAACCTTTCTGGTAACCATGTGGCGATACACAGATTAATGGAAATGGGTTAAATTAAGATGTAAAAGCTAGTCAATAATAAGTTAGAGCTAATAGGCCAAGCAGTGATTTAAATAATATAGTTTCTGTGTAAT
>LOJH01050263.1:0-11530 GCA_001685095.1 Ellobius talpinus
TATTAACCAATGAAAGTAACACATAGACAGATGACCCTCCTCCATCAACACAGTAATTTAGGTTAAATTTTTGGAGACCAGTTTTTTAAAGCAGCTGTGTGTTGTACATTCCCAGTCACCTGAGAATAAGACAGTTCTGTTTACATTGTCACCAGCACTTTAGAGCTTTGTGTCTTTGTTGAGTGTGGTCATCCTGGTGGTGTGAAAAAAGGATATCTCAAGGTGCTTACTGACCTCTTTGTTAGTATAGGATCTTACACTGTAGCTCATTAGCCTTGAACTCATGAGGCAGTCCTCCTGCTTCAGCTTCATGGCTGCTAGAATTACAAGTGTGAGCCACCATGCCCAGACTCTTATTGGCTGTTGTAATATCTTTTTTGTAGAATATCCAACTATTCCATTTGTTTGCTTTTCTTTGAATTATCATTTGCATTTTTAAGAATTCTTTACAAACTGTGGACATGGAATCTATTTTCTCCCATGCTGTGTGCAGTGTCTTTTGAAGCACAGAACATTAGTTCTGCTGAAGGCCAACCAATCCATCTTTTGTGTTAGCGTAGCATATCTGAGAAACCATTCTGTACAATATTTACTTCCATGTTTTCTTCAAAGCGTTTTAGTTTTAGCTGTTTACATTTAGATCAGGATTTGTTTTGGGTTGATTTGTGTGTATGATGTGAGGGCAGGAGTCTAATTTTATTACTTTGCCTGTGGATGGGCCAGTTGTCCCTGAATCATTTGGTGAAGAATTTTTTATTTACTAATAGTAAGACACCTTTATTTAAAAGAATGAGCTGACCATAAGCATGAACTACCTTGTGATTTTCCTCAGAATTTACACTGTCATTTCAGCCTCATGCTAAAAGCAGGTCAAGGACAGCTCAGACTCAATGCAAGAGAGGTGTTGACTTCTTGAAGGGAAGATTCTCAGAGAATCTGTGAATGTACTTATTGCCAGGAAAGTGGGCACTGTGGGTGATTCGTTTACACTCTGGTGTCTGGATTTCACTCAGGTGCACATGAACTTGAACAGATGCAACTGATCTTAGAATCTATTCCTGTTGTGCATGAGGAAGATCGTCAGGAGCTTCTCAGTGTGATTCCAGTTTACATTAGAAACGACATGACTGAGCCACACAAACCGCTAACTCAGCTGCTTCCGGGAATTAGTCGAGAAGGTAATGTGACTTAAGAATAACTGTCACATCTCCGGAGTATGGAGGCTTGAACCTGTTTCCATCTTGAGGTGTGTGTTCTTTTCCCAGAGTCTGTAGGACTTTAGGTGGACCCAGGCCTTTAACTCTGGCATTCCTCTTTTGACCTGGCCCTTGGACTATAGTCTATTTCTTTGCTTTCTAGAAGTTTAGAAAAACCCATCCCCTGATTCTAAACCTGTTCTCCAATTTAATGTTCCCATTTAACTGTGGGTAAGCATATCGAATGACTGGTTCTCAATTAGCTGTAATAGAGTTCTGTGAGTGTTACACACTAAACAGGCATTTCTGTGAATATGATTCAGTTTTTGTATTAAAATAATTTTATGGAGCTGTAGAGATGGCTTAGTGGTTAATAGCACTGGCTGTTTCCCCAGAGGACCCAGGCTCAATTTCCAGCACCCACCTAATGACTTAACAACTTTCTGTAACTTCACTTCCAAGAAATTTGATACCTTTTCTTCTGACCTCCATGGGCATCAGGCATGCATGTCACACACAGACATCCATATTCTAAAATAAAAGCAAACAACCACTTGAATCTTTAAAAAGTTTAATGTGTGTGTGCAAAGGCACACATGTGGAGGTCAGAGGAGTGTGTGTGCAAAGGCACACACGTGGAGGTCAGAGGAGAGTGAGTGCAAAGGCACACATGTGGAAGTCACAGGACAGCTTGCAAGAAGAGTGGGTTGTCAGCTGTCACCATGAGAGTGCGGGAATCAAACCTGGGTTGTCAGGCTGGCAGCAAGCATTTTACTCCCTGAGCCATCTCCCTGACCTAAATTTAGAAGGATTGGGTCAGGAGAAGGCAGAGATCTTCATGGCAAGGAAGAAAGTAAAATAGTGTTTGCCCACATATTAATCCAAATGAACAAAACATGTAAGAATTTGTGAATTACTATTGGGAGCATGAAGTGCTAGATGTAAGAGTTTGTACAGTCTTGAAGTTTCTACATCAGCTACTAAGATAATTCATTTCTCATCTCAGTGGAGTGACATATTTGAGCAAAAATCTTCTGCTCTTGTAGTTCTCTATAATAAAGTAACCTTCTCTTGAGGAAAGGGAAAAATACTTAGATCTGAGTTTGGCTCAGTGGTAGATCACCTGCCTAGCATGCTCAAGGCCTTCTGTTTGACCCCTGGCATCACACTGAGTATGACGTACACTTACCTACGCACGCACGTGATAGTCAGATATATCAAGGTATCAGAATTATGTAGTCAGAGACACACCCCTTTCATCCCAGCACTTGGGAGGCAGGCGGATCTCTTAGTTCAAGGCCACCATGGTCTACAAAGAGTTATAAGACAGCCAGGGCTACACAGAGAAACCCTATTTTGAGAAAGCCCCATCCCAGCACCAAAATGTACACCACCATGCTTACCTAAAAACTTATTAAATGAAAGTAGCATTTGTTTTTTCAGATGGACAGGCTGTAAACCTTTCCTCTTTCCCTTAGCACTGGATTTCCTGGAGCAGATTCTGACGTTCAGCCCCATGGATCGGCTGACAGCAGAGGAAGCGCTTTCCCACCCTTACATGAGCATCTACTCCTTTCCAACGGATGAGCCCATTTCAAGCCATCCTTTCCACATAGAAGATGAAGTTGATGATATTCTGCTTATGGATGAGACTCACAGTCACATTTATAACTGGGAAAGGTAAGCTCATCCTAAGATAGAAAACATTTATTTTCAATGCACCATATGCTGTGTGCTTATGTTTATGGCTGTCTTAGCATTTTAATAATGATGCCTTTGGGGTTTGTGTTAAGTCTCTGTCTAACTAGCATCTGTGGAATTCAGCACTGGTGAGGAAATAATGAGAGGAGTCATGAAAATGTGCTAATTAAAATTGTAAGCTGGTTGAAAATCTGAATGATTTACAACTAATTTTATAAAGTCAATTTTTTATTTGTTTCTTGTTTTTTGAGAAGGGTTTCTCTGTATAACAGCCCTGGCTGTCCTGAAACTAACTCTTGTAGATCAGGCTGGTCTCGAACTCAGAGATCCGACTGTCTCTGCCTCTCAAGTGCTGGGATTAACGGTGTGTTCCACCACCATCTGGCTAAGTCATTCAATTTTTTAAAAACCGTTTTAGTTACACACCTAATGTTTTTTCATCATGAGGATAAAACCCAAAGCTCTGAGATAAATGTGCACTTTTTCCTGGATCTCAAGACTCAACCTTACCTGGTAAGGTGACTCAATGTCCGAATAGAGAGTGTCTTCAATTCCTGTACCTGTGACAGTTGAATTTTTTTCCAGATGACATAAAAGCTTAGAACAGGTTCAGTGAAAGAGCTTGTCTGGGCTGTGTGCTGTGAGCAGAATGGGTAGCATCCTCTAGGTGCTGCTTTCCTCAGCTTCCATTTCTGACTTTCTGGAGATGTGTAGCTGTAAGCCTGTAAGAGCTGTAAGCCTGTAAGAGCTGTAAGCCTGTAAGAGCTGTAAGCCTGTAAGAGCTGTAAGCCTGTAAGAGTGGGGTGGTAACCTGTAACAACCCAGTTACAGTCTGCTTCCCTTTGGGTGTGACGTAGTGCCCTGCTGGGCTGTGTCAACAAGCAGAAACAGCACACACAGGGATGGTGGCAGATTTCAGGATGCCTTCCCCATTACTCAGCTAACTTGTTACCAGTGCAAACAAGACTGGTAAATACCTGCTCACAGGTAGATGTACCGATTTGGGGCATAAAGTGTTAATGTGAAACTGGAAGAATTAAATTACAGATGTACCAGCCTCCTAGATTATTACCTGTGGGTGAGAAGTGGCAACCCAGCTTGCTTAAGATGGAAGCCCTGAACTTCCTTATGAAATCTGATACTCTGTTGGCAATCACCAAATGCTGCCTCCTGGTGTTTTAATTAGTAGCACAGCTCCCAAATGGAAACGATAGATTCTGGCGGGAGGGAGTGCTTCTGACTTTCTCTTGTGTTACCCCCCCCACATCACACACAGACCTGCACAACTTTTACATTCAGAGCTGGGTGTGGCAGCATCCACCTCTAACAGTACTGGGGAGTACAAGTGTGAGGTCAGCCTGGCTATATAGTGGGACTTGCTCTTAAAAACTAAGCCAAAACAGAAAGCACTCAGTACTTCCACAGAGCGCACACTGTGCATTTGAAAATGAAATCACCACATGGAGTAATGCCTGTGTTTTCTTCAGGTATCATGACTGTCAGTTCTCAGAGCATGACTGGCCTATTCATAACAACTTTGATATCGATGAGGTTCAGCTTGACCCAAGAGCTCTGTCTGATGTCACCGATGAAGAAGAAGTTCAAGTTGATCCTCGAAAATACTTGGATGGAGACCGAGAGAAGTATCTGGAGGATCCCGCTTTTGACACTAGCTACTCTGCCGAGCCTTGCTGGCAGTACCCAGATCACCATGAGAACAAGTACTGTGATCTGGAGTGTAGCCACACCTGTAACTACAAAACAAGGTCATCATCATATCTAGATAACTTGGTGTGGAGGGAGAGTGAAGTTAACCATTACTATGAGCCCAAACTTATTATAGATCTTTCCAACTGGAAAGAGCAAAGTAAAGAAAAATCCGATAAGAAAGGCAAGTCAAAGTGTGAGAGGAACGGATTGGTCAAAGCACAGATAGCGCTGGAGGAAGCATCCCAGCAGCTGGCTGAGAAGGAAAGGGAGAAGAGCCAGGGCTTTGACTTTGACTCCTTCATTGCGGGAACTATACAGCTCAGTTCCCAGCGTGAGCCTGCTGATGTCATTGACAAGTTAAATGACTTCAACAGCTCAGTGTCCCAGCTAGAATTGAAAAGCTTGATATCCAAGTCAGTGAGTCGAGAGAAGCAAGAGAAGGGAATGGCTAATTTGGCTCAGTTGGAGGCCTTGTATCAGTCCTCTTGGGACAGCCAGTTTGTGAGCAGTGGGGAGGAGTGCTTCCTCATCAGTCAGTTTTGTTGTGAGGTCAGGAAGGATGAGCACGTGGAGAAGGATAGCACGTACACCAGCTATTTGGACAAGTTCTTCAGCAGGAAGGAAGATTCTGAAATGCTAGAAACTGAGCCAGTCGAGGAAGGGAAGCGTGGGGAGAGAGGACGTGAGTCAGGGCTTCTGAACGGCTGTGGGGAGATCCTCCTGAGCAAGCAGCTAGAGTCCATAAGCACCCCGCAGTTCCACAGTCCCGTGGGATCCCCACTCAAGTCCATCCAGGCCACGTTAACACCTTCCGCTATGAAATCGTCCCCTCAGATCCCTCACAAGACATACAGCAGCATCCTGAAACACCTGAACTAAACACTCAGCAGACATTTCTTTGTTCTTCATGGAATGTATTGTGTCTTTTTATCACTAATGTTTGAAGTCATTTTTTTACTTGAATCAGAAGGTGTCATTAATTTGCAAGGATTTTTTTTAGTTCTCAGTTTGTAAAATGCAGACTTTTTCTACATGTTAGTTTTCATTTGAACTGGCATGTCATTTGCACACACACATACACAAAGAATAGAGCAAAACAATGCAGTGCAGGAGGAGACAAGATGCGCTAGGGTGAATAGACATTCTCATAGACCAGTGACCTGCTTTACAGGAAACAAAACCTTGCCTTGAAACTTACGCAGTGAGACTGTACATAATTGCATGAAAAGATCTATTTTTCCTGAAACGTTTTTCATTCATTAGTATTTTCAAGCTTTTCATACTGTACACATTTCTTAAGACACATGATACCAGCAGCAACTGAAAACGAACGCCGAATTTGGTACACATGTGTTATCTACCTCAAGGTAACAAAAGTATGTGGCAAAACATAAACCACCCATAGTGCTCCACGGCATATGCACCCTATCTAGCCAGCGTTTACCATAGTAAACTATTGAGACCCGTTCACCATTATACATGTCCTGGTGTTCATTCTTTATAGTGAAGGGTTACATATGTCACATCTTATTTATTTTTAGCAAATCAGTATATTTTCTGTATTTAATTATAAAAGTTAGTTTTAAGTTTATTTGCAACTGCCCTTTTTTCCATTTGGCACTATGGTTTGTTGCCTGCCAAGCTGATGATATAACGTCAGCTTGCCCTGAGGCTGTCCATGTACGTTAAGTAAAGTACTCACTGTGTATAGGAATCTGTATTTTGGAGGTGCTTGATCTATCTACAAAGAAAAATTAGGAATTTATTATAAAATGCTCCTAGAAGTCTTAATTATGTTTATTTTTTAAAAACTTGTAATGTTAGACTTGTGTGCATGGAAGTAATTAAGGTACATCACTATTGTAGTTTAAACATTGTACATGATAAGCCTTCCCCACCCCCGTTTTTACTGTATGTTTTTATTGAATGATCTATTCCCCATCCCTAGGCAAGCATGAATAAAATTAGATTAAATGTAGTATGTTGTATGTTGCTTCTCAATCTTTTAGACTTACTTCACCTGTTCTGTTTTGCTGACTCCTTGCCTCTCTTCGGTTAGCCTATGTGAAGGAAACAGACAAGGTGGACAGCAGGTGCTACTCCTGCTTCACTCTTTGGAGGGGAAATTAACACCAGGTGTGTCCAGTCTACAGGCTGAGCACACGCCCAACATTCATAGGGTCAAAAGCTTAGTCACCCCTAACCAAAATACTCTGTAAGAGACCAGGGTGGAGGGGGTGGTGTGGGGGGGTGTTTGTCTAACAAATTCTTGCTAATGTGCTTTCACACATTCAAATGGAATAAACCTTTCGTAGCTCAGAGCTCTTACAGCCTGAGGAAGTGTTGAATCTTGCAGCCTTCTCAGTAGATCACCTCTGTTGAGAAACTGATCCCCAGGCCCAGCATTCAGTAGGTGGTAGCAGGAGGACGAGGAGTGGAAGGCCAGCCTGGCCTGCAGGAGCATGTGTCTGTAAGTAAAATGCTCCCATCTGAGGGAAGCCAGGTGTCTTTCTCCTTGGGGAACTTGCTCTTGAGTGTCAACCTAGTAGTGGGTGAATTTCCATTAACGATCTGATCTTTTAAAGCCCTCAGAGGAAGAGGATGATGATAACTGTATAAAACATGCTTGCTTTGTAGGGATCCAGGCTGGGTATTTCTTGTTCATTTTGTTTGAGACAGGGTTTCAAGTAGTCTTGACCAGGCTGACCTTGAACCTCTGATGTTCCTGCCTCTGCCTCCCAAGTGTGGGTGGGGGTTACAGGCATGAGCCACCATGCCTATTTTAGGTAATACTGGGGATTGAACCTAGGGCCTGTGCATATGAAGCAAGTACATTTGAACTACATCCCCAACTCCCATTCTTCTATGATTCTTGGAATGCTAGGTGTGGTGGTGTACCTGCCTGTAATCCCAACCCTTGGAAAGCAGAAGTGAGAGGATTGCCCCAAGGTCAAAGCTGGGTCTGTACCACGAGTTATAGGCCAGTTAGGCCGTGGTAAGATGGATCTTGACCGATACATGAGTCTTGTATATAGTGTATAATTAGATTTTAAAAACTCATTGGAATCTTAATTTATAACTGTGGCTTTGTATTTTGTATTTTCCCTACTTTCCTTGTTTTGTTGACTTTGCATGTGCGTGTGTGTGTTTCTTCTGTAGGCATTTTCTTTGCAGTTACCGTAGGAGTTGTTTAAAATATTGATGGTAATGTTCTGTTTTAAACTGATAGCAACTTCAGCAATGTGCAGAAACTTCACATCTGTTCTTGTGTTAGCAAAGTCAAAACTTTTACCTTTTATTTGTTTGGTTAGTTTGGTTTTTTTCAAGACAGGGTTCCTCTGTAGCTTTGGAGCATATCCTAGAACTCGCTCTGTAGACCAGGCTGGGTTCGAACTCACAGAGATCCAGTTATACCAATTATACGGAGTAGACCCAGCCGGCTTTGACCTTGGGGCAGTCCTCTCACTTGTGCTTTCCAAGTGCTGGAATTAAAGGCGTGCACCACCATTACTGGGCCCTTATTTATTTCTTAGTTGTAATTAAAATTTGGTTTTAAGTGTATGGGTGTTTTGCCTGCATGTATGCTTGTATTTCACATGCATGCCTGGTGCTTGAGGAGGCCAGAGGACAGTACCAGATGCCCTGAAACCGCCGATGGTGCTGGGAACCAACCTGGAATCCTCTGGAAGAACATCCAGTGCTCTTCATTACTGAACCAGGGTCTCTGCATAGGTTTCTTATTCGTAAAACAGGGCCATTGATACACAGTTCATAGGTTATAGTAAGAATTAAGTGAGAACACTGGAAAAATATTTAGCATGATGCTTGATACTTTATATACATTTAATTTTCATGTATATTTGCCTGCATGCTTGACTATCACAGGTGTGCCTAGTATTCAGAGGTCAGGAAAGGGTGTTGGATCCCCTGGAACTGGAGGTACCAACAGTTGTGAGCCACCATCTGGATGCTGCAATTCAAACCCAGGTCCTCTAGGAGAACTGTCAGTGCTTTTAACCTCTGAGCCACCTTTCCAGAGCCTGATGGATTCTTAACTTTGTGTATGGGAATGTGTGTGTGAGTGCAGTGCCTGTGAATGCCAGGACTATTAGATCTCCCTGGAGCTGCAATTATTGGGAGCTGTTAGCTTCTCATGGGCCCTGGAAACTGAACTCGGGTTCTCTGCAAGAGCAGCACGTGCTCTTAACCACTGAGCCATCTCTCTGATCCCTTTTAGTAAGTTTTTTTAAAAAATAATATTGTTCTATTTGAGTAATTGTCCATTTATTATGTTCAATGATGTGGGTTGAATCCCAGGCTACGCCAAGATAAACCAATTAAATATGTTTTATTATAAGGGGCAAACTCACGAGACAAGAATAAGTCCAACCTCAACTGTGAAGCACAGGAACCAGAGAGAGCACCCAGCTTTTTCTCCCAGTACCCAGAAGGTCAAGTCCTAACCTGGTCCCACCTCTTAAAGATCATTGGCTGACAGAGATTCCCCAATATTATGGGAGTTAGGGTCAGCTTAGGCCCTGACAGTCCCTTAACAGTCCAGACTCAGCCATTTGCTCTCAAGAGGCCTGCTAAGGGACAAATTAATACTAAAAAGCAGAAAAGGGTTAAGTTTGGAAGATGAACAAATTAAGAGGTCCAGTGGCACCCCCTCCCCCAGCCTCCCTTCCAAATCCATCTTCTGGGTCCTAACATGAGGTTCTGGTTTAGGGGATAGAGGTATGCAGGAATAAAGAGTCCTCCTAGTCAAGGTGTTAGTCCTGCCTGTCAGCATTGCTTGGGCTCCAATCTCGTTCAGGTTTCCAGGACCCCGTCCCCTCCCACCCTCAAGCTGGTACCAGCTTGCAGCCTTTCCTTCTAGCATGAGACAACTTGGGAAATTCCAGTTTCAGGAGCCCATTGCTTCCATAGTCTGATAGACTTGGGGTGGGGGCACAAGTCTATCTTTAGAAATCTGTGTCCTGCCAGGACTGCTAATTCTTCCTAGATCAGATGGAAACAAAATTGACTGTCACTGCCTTAACAAGTCATCTCTCCACATTAAAATGGCTCCCCTTGATGGTCAGGGCTGTCTGCTGTAGCCCTGGGCTCGTTCTCATCCTTTCTCACCAACCCAGACTCCTGCTTGAAACAGTTATGTGAAAGCAGCCCTGTATCCCTAAAGGCCCGCCTGACTCAGATCCACTTTCCGGGCTTGCCATGCATGAGCTGTCTGCTTTGTCCCCTACCCCAGACGAGCGTCTTCATCTGGAAGCCAAAAGCCCTTCTTTCCCTCAGGATCCTACCTGCTGGGTAGAATGTATGCTGATAACTCAGTGCTCTTGTGAAGGGAAAAAGCCTGGGTAAATATTACATTTCTTTTCTGGGAATCCATGCCGTATTCACCAGTGGGTCCTGTGGCAATATCAAGAATCATCGGTCTCCCACCACCTCCCCCAGCTATGGCCACCATAAGATGCAGGCCGCCATCAGGGATCAGAACAGCATCCTGACAGGTTCCCTATTGCTGCCTTCATCTCCTACACAGCTTATTCTCAATTCACAACTAAAACAGGCCATTTACTTATTATTTATTACTTAATTTATTTGATTTTGGGTTGTTTGGCTTCATTTGGTTGAGATGTGACCTTACTCTGTTACCCAGGCTAGTCTAATACTCATAAAAATTCTGCTTCAGCCTCACAGGTGCTAGGGTTATAGGCATGAACCATCCTACTCAACCAGATTGAGCCTTTTTTTTCTTTTTAAAGATAGGTTATTTATATATTGGGGGGGTGCATGCCTGTGCATGTGTGTGTGCCTGCAGAGGCCGGAAGAGGCATTGGATCCTCTGGAGCTGGAGCAGTTGTGAGCCACCTGATGTGGTTGTTGGGAACTGAACCCAGGTCCTCTGGAAGAACAGCAAGCTCTCTTCACTGGAATCACCTCCCCAACCTACGGATCGATCCTTTAAAACTGTTAGACCGTGTCACTCCTTGGGCTACTCAAGGGTCTAAATGACTTTCCCCTAGTCTGGGGAGGCCTGTGAGGCACGCATTTCTCTCTCCCACTCCTTGGTCTACATCACATGGCTCCAGCCCTCTGGCCCAAACTTATTTCCTGGCTTTACCCAGTGCCTGGCAGCTCTCGGTACAAGAGCTGTGTCACTGTCCCGCTCTTCATGAGAAGCTACTCAGTCTTGCAGCAGGACCAGCATGGTGAGCTCACCACCTCATCTCCCCCCTCCACACACCATCCCCACCCCCAGATCATATCCTGTGCCCCAACATCCAGTCAATCCCCAACATTCAGGCTTTAGCTAGGACACATTGTACGTGCCAGCACAGGCTCCCCTCCTACCACCTGATGTCATCCCTCCATGACACATTCAATCTTGAGACCCAGTCCAACCTGTACATCTGGATCCAGGGCCCAGCCTGATGTGTCTGATTCTGTCCTGTGCACACACTCCAATCCCCAGATCTAGCTTGGGTCCCATATCTAGGGCCCTGGCCTAATCTGGTCAACTCTTCACATACCACGCCCAACTCCCAGGCTTTGGCCATGACACACCACCTGCCTGACAGCCCAGCCCACCACCTGTCACATGACTGGCCTGCACCACTTCCAACCTCCAGGCCCAATAGGGCCCAGCACATCTTACACTGCAGCCCAGTGTGATGTCTCCACATCTGACACAGAACTAACAAAAGAAGTCCACATGCCCAGGTTTCATTACAGAAATGCAATATGAAAGACAAAACAGTGCGTTCCCCTCCCCCTCAATCCACCAGTAGAATTACCTAGATGGACCTCAACACAGAACTTAAAAGAATATTCACATCTGGGGCTGGAGAGATGGCTCAGAGGTTAAGGACACTGGCTGCTCTTCCAGAGGTCCTGAGTTCAATTCCCAGCAACCACAT
>LOJH01050264.1:0-12711 GCA_001685095.1 Ellobius talpinus
GGACGAAAAGCAGGCCCGCTCCCCTATCACTACAAGCACCATAGGAAGATATCACTTTTATCGACTTTAACAATATTATCATAATTTTCATCAGCTGTGGTGAATTTGAAATGAGTCAATGGGTTTTGTTACATTTTGTGATTCCTTGATTATTCCAATAGGTATCTGCTTGGTGTTTGTTGTTGAAATGTTGGAATTTAACCCAAGACCAGGCGCAGTACAGATGAGACAGAAACTTGTTTCTTCTGATGTCAGCGTCCTTCACACCTTTATCTATTTTAAAATCGGGGTGCTGATGCTGTCTCACTCGTTTGGATGAGGCTTGGCAAATATTTTTAGCTTGTCATTATGCAACAAATACCTTTCACTCCGTCATAATGTTCTTCTAGTTTCCCTTCTTAAAGTTTAATTTTTATAAAGTTGCAGCTATCTGTCTCTTTAATATTTTTACCATTTGAAAATGTAGGAATTTTGCCTGAAAATATTAATCAATTTTTTGCTATTTTCTGAGATTTAAATACATTCAATTCTTTAATAGAATTACTAATGCATATTTGTACTTTTCCCAGATAATGAATAAGTCCTGCCAACATCATTTACTCTAGAAGGCTTCCTTTTCCCACAGATAGAATTCTCCTTTGCCCTCCTTAGGTTGCATTGCAGCAGCTCCCTGATTTAATTACTACGGGGCTATGTGTTCCAACTCTGTTAATAATGGCCTCCTTCATTATTTCCTATTTTCGGAGGATTTCTATTGGAAACAGATTCCCATTTCCAGTTTTATCTTCTAGTCATTTTGTAAAAATCCAATGGAAACCTAATTGAGATCTAGAGAAGTACCGAGATACAACTAAAAATCGAGACTACACTTTTGAAAATGAGTTGAAAGGCTATAGCAGGCAGGGCAAGCAAGATGGCTCAGTGGTTAAAGGCACTCGCTGTCAGCCCTGACAGCCTGAGTTTGTCCTCTGACCTCCACATGCAAATGAAAGAGAAGGCTTGTTACACACACACACACACACACACACACACACACACACACCAGACAGACAGATGCACGAAGGCTATAACAGGGACTACATATCAGGCATATTCTGCTGCTGTGATAAAACACCACGTCCAAGGCAACTTATAAAAGAAGACATTCCATTGTGCTTATTGATTTAGAGGACCCTAGCTGAGCAGAGCCATGGCATCAGGAAGAGCTGATATCAGACATCCCGATGCACAAGTTGGGGGGTGCAAGAGAGCTGAACTGAAATGGTATATTTTGAAATCTCAAAGTTCCTCAAACACGGTGGCATGCCTCCTCCAACTAGACCATAGCTCCTAATCCTTCCCAAACAGTTTTACCAATGGTGGCCAAATTCTTAAACATATGAGTTTACGGGGTCATTCTATTTCAAAACACCATTATCATAAATCTTTTCAGTTATTTATCCTATTTCACCCAAAGAAATTCATTTAAGAGATGGTGAACATGGGTTTGAATGCAAGCTCAATTTTTAACTAACAATATGCATCAGTCAGTGTTGTTAAGTGACAAGTAGCCACAAACTCTTGGTGGAACACAAGGCTGAGGATGCATTTCTCACATATGAAGATACATAGCCAGGCCTTGTTCTCATGCTGGTTAGAGGTGGAGGAGCATGAAACAGGCCCACTACTTAATAATGGGACCTGGAACTTGTACACGCCTATTGGCCCACATGGTGTTGGTCAAAGCAGATGCACAGCTGGGTCCACTATCAAGGAGATATGGTAGTCAGCTTATCCATCTGTATGTGGAAGTATAAATTAATATTTGCTGTATAAAGACTAGTCTTCTACATCCCCATGACCTAGGGAAATTCCCACAAAGGTCAAGTCTCAGTTTCCTTCCCTTGAGAAACAGATTGTTACCCTGTATGAGAACTGAGTAACCTAACAGG
The DNA here is from genome assembly GCA_001685095.1 of Ellobius talpinus. Lineage (NCBI taxonomy): Eukaryota > Metazoa > Chordata > Mammalia > Rodentia > Cricetidae > Ellobius > Ellobius talpinus. Next base: position 1,932 of record LOJH01050264.1, read on the forward strand.
GGAGGAAAGCTCAGTGCTGTGTCTGATAAGCATCCAGAGCACAGTCCATGCCGACTGCTGTCATTGGGTTTAATTATAGATCAAAAATTGTGATTGGCCTTTTGAATTCAAATGGAATAGTTTCAATGATTCCATGTCAGACTTCACCTTGTTGCCTCTGATGTATTGTTTCTGTTGTTGGAGGAAGCTAGTAGCCTCATCCATCAAGCAAACAAACAAATTCTAAGAGCCCTGCACTGAGACAGTTTTGCACACGACCTGGAGAGCTTGTACAGTACGAAAGCAGCAGTGACCTCTTCAGTTCCTGGAAAGCCCTCTTGTACACAACCCGGCAGCAGCCATCTTCTGCATACGATGGTTCCCATTTACCTGTATTTATTTCCACATCTCTGCTTCTAAGAGCATCTTCTCTTGTTCTGATAAAAAGTCCTGGGTTCTCTCCAGTGGGGGGACTTTTACAGAGGCCTCGGATAAGAAATGCCTTACCCACAGGTGTCTTGGCCCCACTCTGATCTACTTGACCAGAGGGTTGCTCCATCCCCTCCATTTTTAAGGTCAAAGCAAAGAAAGCCTTCAGTTTATCCTCTGAAATAAAGAAATAAATGAACCTCAGATGTTTGATGAAGCCCCTCAGAGGAGTACCTGTCACTGGAGTTATCTCAGGGGTAAACCTAGCATTTACAAACAGGGGGAGCCGAGTGTCCTTTCTGTGGACAGTAAATGAGGTCCAGCTTTTAGTGGCTACCATGGACCCCAAATTCCAGGTCCTAACGTTCAGTCCAAGGTTACTCTGGTTACAGAGTCAGGCACTGCCCGGCAAGTCCTCACAGTCCCTCATCGACCACCCTGACCCGAATCTCTTCACTATTCACAGGCGATAGTAACATATCTGTATGATTTCCTTTATTAGTCTTCTGAAAGCTATCATGGAGAAAGTGTATGCTGTCTATGAGAAGCTGTGAAGGCCTGCGGGAGCTCTCGAGCGCCTCTTTGTTTACTATCCCAGGTCCCCATTGGTAGCAAAGGCCTAAGAGAAGCCTCTGCCTAGGTACTATGCTTTTCTTAGGAACACATTGATGCTATTCTTGTCTCTATTTTATTTCTTATTAACATAAATGCATTTATTTTCTCTAATTGATTATCAGGGGTTTTTTTGTTTTGTTTTGTTTTCAAGTAAAAACAAAATGGCCAGAGATCAAACTGTCATCAATTTCTGCACACAGGGTTGACTTTTCGAAGACACTTTGATCTCAATGAATCATGATTCTGGGTGGTGCTTCATCAACACATCATGACCTCTAGTGTGGCCTAGGTCAAACAATAAAGAATTGTTACCCCTAGGAGCAGAGGTGGCCCCAGATTGAGTGAGGACAGATTGTACCTATTGTCATACAGAAAATAAATAAAATCTGTAAATTCTATAAGATGCTTACCAAACCCACTCCCGGATTTCTGTGAAGAACGATGGCTCTGCTTTAAGAGCCTGAGGTGCCCTGTGAAGACAGTTTGTCTTGACTCAGAAAAGCCTACAAAATCATGCAAATCAAGAGTTTCAAATCTTTGTATTCACTTTTTAAAGCCCCCAGCCATCAAAGGTATGCATATCCAGAAAGCCACCAAGTATAGGAGAGATGTTACTTTAAGGAAGTCATGTGTGCCATTCGGTGGAGTTAGAAGGTGTGTCCATGCCAAACAGTGGGACTGGAAAACAGGGTCAGTGATCAAAAATGTGTGCTGAACTTTTACTGCACATGCTTAAAACTATAGCAAGTAACGCTGAACCTCGGGGTTTAGATGCAGAGTCTATAGTCACTGAACACACCGAGGGGAACAGAGAACCCAGCATTCTCTGAAGAACTTACAGAGCTCAGGGCTGGATTACCCCACACATGAGCCTCCCTGTCACCCTTAGACAATCCTCACTGGAAAGCAACAAATTGTTCCACAGCCAGAAGAGGAGGGTGCACAGGAGTAAAAGGTGACCCAGAATAAACTGAAGAAAGAAAAACTCATGGCACAGGAATAAATTCAGCAGAAAGTAAATGCAGATAAAGGAAAAAGGAAAAATGATGGTTCCTTCTCAGTCCCCACTTACTTAAAGGAACCTCCAGATTTCTGGTTCATCCAGGGACTCACTTCCTTATCAGAAAACCTGTCCCACCTGCCAACTTCCCCGTGGCATCCCCATGTGTATACATTCTTCATGCCAGGCTGACATTCCAGAGATGGCCTTGAGTCTCCATGTCCCAGAAACCACCTAAGAAGAAACCTCATCCCCTCTCCCCTGTGCCATGTGCTCTTCAGAAAAGCTTGCCTCGGGCCTCACAAATTTCCTGATGTGACAGGCCAGACAGAAATGGACTATTTCCAAGGACCCAGAAAAACTAAACACAGGGTAGTGGGTGCTTTGAGTCAAAATGGGAATTTGTGCAAAGCATTATAATCCATGAAGTCTCCTCCTCCTCTACCCCATGATCAGAAAAGTATCCCCCAAACCCACATCCTTGGTGTCCAGGATCAACATCATCTGACATTCCTCTTACCTCTGACTATCTGAGGGCTTCAGAATCCAAGAAAACCAGATGTCCTTCCAAAGCCTGAAGTCATTGTGTGTATGCAGAAACAGCTCTCTAAAGGGACTGGGGTAGTTTACCATAAAGAACATATTTAATCAACTGGAACAACATAAATAAAGCATAATAAACTATGGCCTAGGGGAGGGGAATACAGCTATGCAAACATCAGAATTAACAGGTTTGCCCTTCCTGCAGTGAGAACAGGAAGGGCACGTCACTGCTGCATACATCACATTGCTAGCAAGGAGAAGCAGACATCCCCAAATCTCAGAAGATGTCCTTCCAAATATTACGAGGAGCAGTAAACTCAAGAAGGAACTAAACACTTGCTCTACTGCAAGCTGGGATCACCATGAGCCTCTTGATTTAGAGGGCTCTCTCAGCTCTAGCTCATAGGTTCCTTTATTTAAATTAGGAAAACATACCCCTTTGAAGGTCTATAAAACCCACACTGAGTGACGCAGGCTGGCTCCGACTCTCTTCTCTACCTGTGCCAAACAGTCTTGGCATCAATCAGTGTTTTACAAAACCAACAATGGCAGAGCCCCATTCTCTAACTCCATATGTAAGTTTCTTAGAAGATCCTTGTGAGCTGCCACCTTTTCAGGGGACTTTTTTTATTCTGTCTCACATCATCTCCTCTGTATACCTGCCTCAGTTTCCAAATGTCTCCTCACTAAGGTCACCAGTCACACTGAAGGAGGATCTATCCCAATGACCTATAATGACATTCACCTATAATCTGGTCATATGCTGAGGTACCAGGGTTTGGACTCCAAAGTACCCTTCAATGAGAAGCACAATTCAATCAACCACAGAGGTCACTGCACCAATGCCCTTGCTTTTCTGCAGAGCTCAGAAAAAGACGTAGGGAGCCTGGTAGAGAACACATCCATCAGTGCCCTATTCCAAGCCACCTTTATCTTCTGCCAAAACAACACAGTGACCTCCTTGCTGGTCCTCAATCTTCCACAATTGTCACTTCCTTCGAGGTGCCATACAGCAGCTGGAATGAACTTTTCAATCAGCACACAAATCTGATAATGGCAGAACCTACTTAAAAGCTTTGATGACTGCCCATTATGTTTGAGGGAAGCAGGAAACAAAACTGCATTGACCTCATTTCCCTCCAAATGCTGCCCAGTTCCTGGAACACTATGCCTTTCTCCCGACACAAGACTCACTTAGACCTGGTGACAATTCCATTTTTCTCACCAACTCACAGAGGTAAACCCTTCTTGCTCGTCCTTCCTAAGCCATGTTCCCTGCATAGGGTCAAGTCCATCTTTCTCCTCTGTACTCCCAACTCCTAGGACAGTGCCAGACTCATAGTAGGTGCTCAATATTTAACTACAGAAAAACTTAACAATGGTTACTTAAGTGCATTATATTATCTTGGATGACACTTTTTTTTCTGAAAACCTACTATGTATAAGGGATGAGCATGTTGAGAGCTTTAGCTACAATGCTAAATTTTAGTTCCGTAGAATAAAGGAGAAGGTGAATTTCTCAGCCCAGAAATGAATCATCCAAGGTCACATAGCCAATCTTATGATTCCCAATACTGAAATTTCAGTAGCAGAGCTCTTCCTCACATCCATGCTGAGAGCTGCACAGGAGAAAACCAAGTCCTCTTTTACATGTCAGCTCTGGGTAGTTTCTGAACAGCAAACAAACCTCTCTGTTCCTCCATCTGCACAGAAAACACATCCATATCTTACCTGAGGTCCTGGATTGAGGGGGATGTGAGGTAGTGATGAGCAGAACAGAGAGAGTGGATCTGACTCCTGTGGCCCTTGCAATGAACACTGGGTGTGGGGTCCCACACCAGGGGCATCAGACCCTGCCTCTGATCTTTAAAAGAATCAGGGACTCACTAGGAAATTCTCATAATGAGTATTCATTTCAATCATCAGCATCAAAAATCACCCAGTAGAAAAGCTTTGTGGTATGCCCATGGGGAAATGCCTTGATCCAGTTCATTGAAGTGAAAAAAACTATCATGGGTGGCACCGTTCAATACTGAAGTGAAAAGACCCACCATCAGTGGCTCCATTCCCTAGGCTAAGATCTCTGTATAAAAAGTGAGCTGAGGATAAGCGTTCACCACTCCTGCTCCTTGACTTTGACTGCAACATAAACAGATATCCCCAGGTTCTTTCTCTGTGATATGTCTGCACTGCTGAACTACAGTATGCCAAGAAAACCCTCCTTCCTAAGTGGCTCCTGTGGAGGGATTTTATCCTAACAACAGAAAAGATCGGCAGGGCCTCCAACTCTACTTTCTTCCTCTGGAGAAAGCATGAGAGAATGTGGAATCCACTTCAGACTTCAGAGTGAAGACTCAAGAAATGATCATAAAATACCTTTTTGGTTCTAGCCATTGTGGTGCCCAGGGAAAACAGTGGTTTCTTCCCTTCCTTCAAATGAGCCTAAGAAACCTCATGTGAAAGCTACTAGCCTCCACTTAAGCTAGAGAACCAAGTTGAAAGTGAATGTCAATCTTGGTAGCCCACTGCTTATGGAAGCCCATGAGTACAGAGAATTGCTAACTAGTCAACAGGCGCCATATTCTAGGCCAGTCCCTGTGAGGCATGTGCTACCATCAGTCAACTGTGACCAAGGTGCCTGCCCCCCACCCCCTCAGAAGGTCTGACCTCTTCCTCCAGCTCATGCTTTGAGCTGGACATGTAGCTACAAAGAAAACAAAATTTAGCTTTGTTCTATTTTATGCCCTGAAATATGCAAGTGAAGGATGTGAACCACAGTCACTCCAGGGAATAGCCCCTGTGAATTAGCCTTTGAAGAAGAATCTGGAACCAGCTGGAGGCCTGGATCCTAACTTCACAAGGGCTGCCTTGCCTCCCAGCTTTTGATGAAAGCCCAGAGGCTGCTAGGAAGCTTGGCCAAGAGCTTCATGCTCGTCTCCTTCAGATGGTGCCAAAGCTCTTCCAGGCTCTGCTTTCCTGCCCCAGGCTGTCTGGCAGCTTGGTGCCCCACTCCTGGATGCTCATTCTTGGAGGTTTTATCTACATGATATGGCCTCCCCTTTCTTGTTTCATGTTTTTATTTCCCTACCCTCACCACTCCTTTGATCTTTGTATTTCTTCCAGTCCTTCCTTCCCACGGATGACTTCTTGTGGTATGCAGGTACTGTTGTCAACTGGAGAGTACATGGGTAAATCCCATAGACTGTCTCATGTTGAAAAAAACAATTAACAAACTATCCAATGAACATATGAGTTGGAACAAACTGAAGAAAGGTAGGATAGAGGCGAGAGAAGAGAAGGGTATTACTTTTAAAAACAAAACACAAGGATGTCCAGAGGAGCCAAGGAGATAAGGAGGTGAGCCATGTAGCCATTTGCAAAAAGTATCTTCTATTTAGAGGGGGCAGCTAATGCAAGCAAAATACAAGCTTCCTTGACAAACTCGAGGGAAAAAGGATAGAAAACAGGGCTGTTGTGTGGGTGTAGGAGGCTTTTCTCCGAAGCCATAGGTTATAACATGAAAATCCCAAAGTCAGGGTGGAATACAGCCCTATGATGTTGGCCAGGGAAGTCGAAAGTCCCCTCAAACACTGCAGGCTATTGACATTGCTCTTGGTTGTATGCCAGAGCTAGATGACAAGACCCTAATGATGAAGAAAACACAATCTCAGGTACAAAGCACAGAGAAACAAATTTAGAACTAGAAAGGAAGCTTCCTCCCTGCTGACTACCTTTCCCGGTGCTAGAAGGCGCTACTCAGGCTAATATGAAAGTGGGCTTATCCAGCTATGGATCCTGCATCCTATAATAATTACCTGCCATGCAAGATGTGCCAATTGGTACAATAGGAGCAAGATGGCTATAGGGCAACCAGCCAATGACTGCATCTGAAGCCCATTTCACTAGAAGAAGATCATGATTGGCACTATATATCTGGCCAGAAGCCCATGTCTAGGGAGATCATAAGTTCTGAGGAAAACCCACCAGTCATGTTTTGCTAAGTAGACAAGTTGTCAAGCTGTCTTTTAAATATTTATGCTAATATCTCATAGATTAGTGCTAATTTCACCCCTGGTTAAAGAAGCTTCTATTTGCAGCACACGGTGATGAATGTGGCAACTCATAACGGGTCAAGGGGGTGAGAGCAGGAGACTGCTGAGTGTGCAACCCTCAACAGAACATTTGCATCACCCTTCCAAGGATCAGGGAAGGTCTAGAAGAAGGCATAGGAAGAACACAGGGGCTGGTGAATGGGGACAGTGAAATGAAATGATGTCATCTGAACATGACATAGCTGTTGCCCCTTAGGAGCTCACAGCAGCTGTAGTCCATCTGCCCAAACCTGCACAAGACGTTACTGTCAATAACCCATCACTAATGGAGAAGGATTCATGAAACCAACCCCTCCCTGAGGAAGTATAAGCAATTAAAGGTTGATGAGGGAGGATAGTCAGAGTCCTCAGTGGTAGCTGCCAAAGCTCAAATAAGTATCTTTTCACTCATGCTTAGGCAGACAATCCTCATAAAACAGAAAGGTTCACACACAAAAAGGTGTGAAAGGAGGAGCTGGGTGATGATGGCGTACACCTTTAATCCCAGCACTTGGGAGGTGAGGCAGGCGGATCTCCAAGTTCGAGGCCAGCATGGTCTACAAAGCAAGTTCCAGGACAGCCAGAGCTATACACAGAAATCCTGTCTCGAAAAACAAACAAAAAAATCAAAAGCTTTGGCAGAGTGTAAGGGTATTAAGAGAGGATAGTGAGATAAATATGATCAGTGTGTGTGTGTGTAACAAGGAAATTTTTTTAAAAAAATTATTTTTTAATATTTTATTTAAAATATTTATAAAAAGTCTACTGTTGCTACTTCATAACTGTAATTTTGCTATTTTTTGAATTGTAATGTGAATAGCTGATATGCAGGATATCTGACATGTGACCCCTGTGAAAGACTCCCATGTTAGACCCCCAAAGGGGTCTTGATCCACAGGCTGAGAACCACTGCTCTAGTTGCTCCAGCAGGTCAAAGGTTAATCCAAGACTCTGTGTATATAGTTGGGTAAACATTGAGGATGAATGGGTTGTGCTACATTGGAGGACATGGCTAGCTGGTATCACACTGGAGGATATGGCAAGCCTAGCTCAGCGACAGCATAATCAGGAACACATCAAGACACTTCTGAGGCTTGGCATCTACTTGTGCACAGTAGGGCAATCTCCTGTCACATGAATTTCTGAAACAGAGCAAAGAATTGGAAACACTGACTTTGCACTGCACCTGGCTCATACCAGCCCCCTCCCTGGTGACACTTTCCCTGCTCTGCCAGTGTCCCTTAACATTACTCCACTGTAGTTTTCACTAGAAGGGGGACTTGCTGAGAGGAGGTGCAAAGACCTCTGCAAGAGCACCCTACAGCAGAAACAGCAAAACTTACAAATCTCCTAAATCAGGACCTTAAAAGCCACCATAAAAAAGACAACCTGGCACTTTACGACTCCCTGGAAACACTTTAGAAACACCCTTCCTGGGGCCCTCAATTGTCAGTCCCATTATCCAATCTGGAACCCAAGAACAACACAGATTTCCAGAGGCCAGGAGAAAATGTGCTGCTGAGACTTACAGAGGCATCCCAGAAGGGGGACAGACAACCCAGAAGAGGGACAGGCGACCCAGAAGGGAGACAGATGACCCAGGCCATGTGTGCTTTAGCCATACCAGTCTTCAGCTTCCTGCCTTGGGTCTTACACACTGGCCATGGCCTGCGGACAGGTCTTCATGGTGGGGAGGGTTTACAGCTATTGGGACAACCTCTGTTGAAGCTTTGCCACACATGCTCACATACACTGTCATCCCAGAGCTAGGGGTAAGACCTAGATCAAAAAGGAAAGGAGGGAGGAAAAAGAAGAAACAGGTTGTTATGCAAGCCCATGAGAGTCTGTTAAAGGGTCTCAAGAAATTATTTAGGTATAAAATACAGATAAACATTCACAGAATAGATTAGATGCCTCAGTGATCTACCTGCTGTGTCCTGTAGTTCTGCCCAGGGGAGCTGGGGTCCAACCACCAGAGCAGAAAAAGTGAGAGAGGGTGTGACCCCGCCCCCTGAGCTTTTAAGTGGCCGTTTATGCAGAAAAGACCACGCCCTACGGCTTGCTGCCCCAAAGGTCATCCCACAACAGCAGGCATATGATATACAACTGGTGTAGGATTCCTTTTTGTATGCTGTGAATATGTTTTATTACCAATGGTTAATAAAGAAGCTGCTATGGCCTATGGCAGGGCAGAATATAGCTAGATGGGAAAAGTAAACTGAATGAAGAGAGAAAGAAGGCAGAGCTGTGCTTTGTAGTCTGGAATGAGATACAGTGAACAGACAATTATAACACTTAACAGTAAACATAGGTGCATTTAAGTTACCTGTGTGAGCTCACACACAGAGAGTAAACAGAAATTGGGTGACATGGATGCTCTTGTTGGGCCCTACCAAAGGCATGCCATTGTGCAAAACACATATGTAACAGAGTCAGCAAGAGGAATTTAAAGACAAAAACATAAGTAAACCAGGGAACCAGGCAGGGTATACCTCAATAAAGATGGCAGAACTTGGTCATCTGACCTGGCTCTCAGTTAAGATGGCAGCAAAGTCACGGGATGAGACAGACACTGGCCAGAACCTTACCTGGTAAGCCACAGCCTTGTGGTGATACACAGATTACTAAAACTTGATTAATTTAAGATATAAGAGCTAGCTAGGAATATACCTGAGCCATTGGCCAAAGCAGCTTCTTTATTAACCAATGGTAATAAAACTTACTCACAGCATACAGAGGGGAATCCCACATCAGCAACTTCAGGTGGTGACACTGCACTGTGTGTCCCCTGAACTGGACTCCAGCCCCCAAGTGCCTGCTCAGCTCTACAGTAACTCTCAAGTCTACTGCACTACCCGTGTCTCCACGTGTAGGTCTAGTTGTGTTTTACAACTGTTCTATGAGATGGAGAGAGTGAAAATGGTTGTACCATGTCAAGAAAATAGAAACAAGGCTCAGAGGTAGGAATGAGGATGTGAACAGAATAGACCACCCTCAAAAGCCCCAAAGCCACCCTGTGCTGGGCTAGAGTGAGACATCCAAGACAGGTCCACAGGAATGAGCATCCCAACCCTTTGAATGGTGAAAGGAAACTGGCCAGGCCAAGAGGTTTCCCCAGATGTTCTGAAGCAGCCCCAGCTGCTCCTCAAAGTCATGCATCATAGCTCAAGGAAGTCCCCTGCAAGTCTTGGTGGAGGGAAGAGGATTAAGACACCCCCCCTAGTTTTCAGGTTTAGAAATTACTAAAGAAGGCTCCTTCCTGCCCTCCCTCACTAAGCAGCATCATGTTGTTCTTCTTGGACTCCCAGCCTGTCCCAAGAATTTCCACCTCAGTTCCTCCTCCTCTTCCATCTCCCTGAGACACAGATGTCAACCTGCCTCCTGCACATACTGCTGTGCTCTAGGCACTCCAGAGACACTAACTGAATGTGTCCCTTTTCACCTACTCCATAGCCTTCCAGAAGCCTTACCACCTCTTCCTAAACCACAAAGAGAAGTGCTGGAATGTTCTGGCTCCATCCCTTCACCACTGAGTCACCTTTTCCTTTAATACCACTGACTTTTTCACAAGGCTCCAATATATGTCCTTTAGTCCTGAGTTCCAGATCTTGGCTTCATAAAAGATTTTCTGTGGAAATACTACACCAAGCTCCAGACTTACTGAGTTCCAGGACCTATTTACCATATAAGCTACCTGGATTCAAAGCAAAAGCCAGATGGCAGAAGTCTTGGAGGGAAAAAAAACCTTCTGACTTCTGAGTGCTCCCCTAGAAGGTACAGGAGAGAAGGATGGGCTGCATCCAGAATTCACATCTTGAAAGGATGAAAAGAGACTCATGCCATAGAATACAAATGGAAAGCGGACCTTGGCCTTGACAAAGTCCAGGTATAAGCCACCATGTGGGAAGAAATTTCAGTGTCAGACAAATGGCTCATTGGTAAACATACGTGCTACTAACCCTGGTGATCCAAGTGTGATGCCCAGGACCCACACAGTGGAAGGAGAGTCAACTCTCACAAGTTGTCCTCTGACCTCCAGACATACTCTGTTTCATATGCCACACATGAACTCATACACAATAAACAGACAGATGATAGATAGATAGATAGATAGATAGATAGA
>LOJH01050265.1:1376-12711 GCA_001685095.1 Ellobius talpinus
GTTCTGCAGACAAGCCCATTATTCCACTTTCTCACAAGTATATATAGCCCTCAGCAGGGGAGGCTAAACAAGCAAAAGCAGGAAGCTGATCACCCTAACTCGATGGCTTAGGGGTAAACATCTTTAGAAACATTGCTGAAAACAACAGATTGTTACTGTTTTTGTTCCTGTTTTCAACCAACCTCAAGAGTGCAAAACAGATCAAGTGGGGGTGCGGAGGCCTGTCTTCTAGGGACCCAACACTCCTACTATCAGTACAGAGTCTTTGAAATCTCACTAGCTCAAGTCAGCTGTTTCTATGGGTATCATCATCTTGATCTTGACCCCTTTGCTCATATTATTACTCCTCCCTCTCTTTGGTTGGTCTACAGTAACTTGGCCCAGCGCTTCCTTGTAGATATCTGTATCTGATTCCATCAGTTGCTGGTTGGAGGTTTTATGATAATAATTTATGTGGGATCAAAGGAACCATGAAGCCGAGCAGCTACAATCCTCCTGTTAAGGAAGACAAAGGCTGTGATGCCTGAGGAGACCTCTTCATTGCAGTCTGTGACTTGAAGTGTAAAGTCATGGAACTTGAACTCTTGTACCTTCAAAGTTCCTGCCCCCAGCTCTAAAACACTGAACTAAAGCTCTTATGGGATGAGCCAAAGAACAGGGCATGGAAGGCAAAGACACGATAGAAGAGGCATTAAGAATGCTTTTGAGCCATTAACTCCTTTTACCTAAGTAGGCTGAAATGGCCTCATCTGTGAGCATCTGCCATGGACCGGCAGCAGCACCTAGAATCTTCTAAGCAAAAGGTGATGGTTAGCACCTGGTCCTAAGTCAAAACCAGGATTCATACCTATCTCCCCTCTTTAAAATTTATGGAATGTTATACAGGAGAAAATTATAAATTATTGATTTATATATCCTAATTTCATTAAATGCCTTTTAAAAATTATACTGTTTTATACACTCTAAAAGGCTAAATTATTCTTCAAGTCAACAAATATACTTGAATGAATAATATATGCAAATAACAAAGTGATAATGAGATCAACTAGTGCTTGGAACATCCTTCAGGTTCTTCACTCTTGGGTCCTTTCTTTGAAACTAAGTTTTAAAGAAATCCAATGAGGAAGAAGAGGACATAATGATAATTGGGTTTAAATTATATAGCAGGGTGACTGATATTTATAAGTAAAAGTAATAATATTATCCTCATGTTTCTGTATCAGTGTCTCTTTTTTTCAGTTTATTGAGAATATTCTATATCCTCAGTATTTATCATCCTCAAAATTTCTAATATATAAAAAAATTTCCATAATCTTAAATCCCTCCAGTTATAACAATATTGAATAATGAGATACTTTCTCAAACAACTAAACCAAGGTGTGAACAGATGCTAAGAAGACAGAGAATTTTGTCAGAATGTTTAATTATTATAATAATTCATCTGTAAGAACTTAATATCTAAAATAAAATATATAAAAAAGATCTTTCCATTTTAAATGGTATAAAAGTATATATCAATTCTCTCTGTCATTAAAATTATACAGTAGAGTATACATTGGAATGATAAGATAGAATATATTTCTTCACACAGTATGTTAGCATCTTAAAGACAAACACATAGGAGAGGAGAGAAGGGGAGAGAGAGAAATAGAAACAGAGAGCGAGAACAAGAACATATACAGCCTCAGTTGGCTGTGACTGACCTACTCTAGACTATAGCAGAGATATATAGTGGCATTTAACAATTCCAATGAATGTACAAGAATTCTGGATGGAAAATGTGGAATGTAGATGAATCCAGAAAATTATCTACTAAGTGGAATTGAGGCATAAAATAAATAGTCTAGCTAAATTGTTTTGCCTCTGGCCTTATACTTTAACTGGCTCACAACCATCATTGTGGTATAGAGGTTGATCACATAATTTAATTTTCATTGTAGAAAATTATGAACACAAAGAAATGTTGTTTATCCATTATTTTCTATGGTAGAATGGTACTAGCAACAAGTAACTATAATGGAGGCACATAATTTAGAGAAATAAACAACTTAATTGCCAAATCATTGGATATGCTAAAATAAAGATTCAAAAAATCAATAAATTGTGATAACTACCCATGGATTTTTTAAGGAAGAATATAGAATATGTAAGTATTTGTGACTTTCATTCCAATTCATCCTAATTTAAAGATCAATTTGACATTTATTTCAAATAGGGTGAGGATCTAATGTGTACTGTGTAATGTCTCTATGAATGACCTATATCTCAAGCCCTTATTCAAAAATATATAAATAAAAACAATATTTTAAGAAGGGATATTAGAAAATATTTTCATTTCCAAAACTTTTACCAATGTTGTTTCCTCTTTCAAATAGGTATTTTAAAGAAAATAACTAAAACTCCTCGTTAATAGGCAGCAATGTTTTAGTAATTTTATCACATATATCAATATATCTGATTAAGAGAAAACATATTCAAACATATGTCATGTGGTCTAATGTGGCGTACGATGCCCGTCTGTGCTCTATGAGCTACCATACAGTTTGTGAACTGGGCAAGGGGCTGGAGATTGAAACACACCAAGACTCATGCAGATAGCACAGACAGAGATACACCTCTAGTCACTGGTAAAATAACCCCTTTATTGAATAGCACCACGGAGGCTTATATACCCACCACAGTCAGGTGGGCCAATAGATGAAAACCTCATCCCCTGATCCTCAATCAAGGCCAAGGCAGCACGTGCTCAGGAAGCAGAGCTGGACACTGCTTTCAGTAGCTCAAATCAGAAGGCCAAGTAAAGGTCACTAATGGGGGAGAGCAGCTGGAGGCCAGGACTCCAAATGGTCCCAAAAGTCTAAGACTTATACTCTATAATATATTGCTAAATTGATTGTATCTATCCTCAAAAATTTGAAGAATGTATTTAAAGCTATTTTTATTTTAAAATTTATAATATAAATACATCAATTTTCTCTTCCTTTTCCTCCATTCAATCCCTCAAGAAATTTTTCTTTGTGAGAGGAAAAGACTATTACATAAAACCACAAATGTAAAAAATTCAGAGAACAACTGATTATGTGGTGCTCATGTCCAGTGGATACATCTATAACATGACAAATACACCTAATGCTTAAGGAGCATTATAGAAGAATAAGTGGAAAGAGTATAAGTTTCAAAAGAGTAGAAAATTTCCTGAGAGATTTTTTCTCCTAGAAATGATGGAAAATCTTCTTCATCAGTGAAACCTTAACAACGTGATGGCCTAAAGAGATCCTGATTAAGGACAGCACCAAAATACATGCTAATAATAGTTACTAAAATACTCAGTAGTGATGATCAACTAAGTAAAAAAAACTAGCTTAAAAGAAAAAAGTGATAAGCAGTATTTTAATGTAAATTAAGATTTATAATTAAGCCAAATTTGTTTCTTATACCTTTTGAAAATTTATTATTTTCTCTGAAGAAATGCCTAATCAAATAATTAGTCAATGTTAATTGTGACCATTAAATTTTTTAATTTTAATTTCTCAAATATCTTAAAATAATCTCCTTGTCATACTTTCTTCTAGGAGCTTCACAGATTTTATTTTATTTTATGGTGATGTGTTTATATCCTTTAGAGCTGCTTTTATGTATGTATAAGCCAACACAATATTCTATTCTTTCATGCAAATATCTACTTTCCTAACAACATTTGTTGCTGAGATTATATAATTTTTATGTTGACTATTTTCCGCAAGCTAGGCAGAGATAATTTGACCATTTGGAGTGTACTTATTTTTGGATTTCTAACTTGCTTCCAGCATTCTATTCAACTGTCTTTATGTCATTATCCTACTGTACTGATTACTGTAACTTTTTAATGTATTTTAAATTCTTCAAGCAGAATGTTTTCAACATTTCTCTTTCCTTAAATTTGTATTGACTAGTCAGGGACTATTGTAGTTCTGTGCAAAATTTGAAAAGTAGTTCTTCATTTATTTAATAAATTCCAATTGCTTTGGGTAGAATAATAACAATTCTTCCAATGCATATACAAGAATGGTTTTCCATTTATTTGTGAATTTTTTATTTTAATTAATTTATAGTTTTCAATAAAAACAAATTTTGCCTACATGGTTAAATTTATTACTTAGTATTTTATTGTCTTAATGGTATTGTAAGTGGTATTAACTGCCCAGTTTCTCCTTCAGATCATTCATTTTTATAGAAACCAGAATTTACTTTATTGTATTTTTTCGTCCTGTAACTATACTGAATTGACTGATCCTATCAGTTCTGTCATTTTTAGTGATTCTTCATTCATGCCATTTGCAAGCATTAACCATTTCATTTCCTTTTCAAATTGGATGCATCTCACAATATTATCAAGGATTTTTAGACTGTGTTTTTCCTCTTGCTTACCTTATCTTAATCTTCCCAAATAAGGTTAGTATTTTTTCTTTCTTAATATTTCATTCTTTATTCCTTGATTTTTCTCTTTACAAGCATCCTTGATTTTCTAAGAAAACATACTGCTCTTTACTCAAATTTTCTTTCTCTTTCTGTCTTATTTAGTTTATCTTCTTTTGTTCTTCCCCCTGAAACTCCTCCTCCATAGTACTACTTACATGCAACTGATGCTCAAGTATTTCCAAGTCTTGGTGCACATTGTTTTCTTTTCTGTTTGCACATGATTGTTCTTCTTTTAATTCATCACTCTTTAACAGATTTAATGGATTATGCATACACAGTTCAGTGAGAATACAAAGATAAATAAAAGAAGTATAATAAAACCTTAGTATAGTCTAATAGAGAAAAACATGAGAGAGTAAGAGTGGCAGAGACAGGAAGTGAGACACAGGTAGAGAAACTTTGCAGCATCATGTGACTCAGTTACTCCAAATCTAGGTTGCAGGCATAGACTGAAGAAGTCAATTAAACATTACGCATCCTGAACATACATAATGCAGAACATTCAAGAAAAACATTTAATACCTGCCATTGAGACCTGTGACATATTTCTCTAATTCAAATGTTTTACCTCTAACTGTTCAAACTATCCAACTTTTCTGATCCTTATAAACTTTTCTCTTTTAGTGCTTCTTATCTAGATTCTTAATATAAAACAAAACTTTTCTTTTTTAAAATTATTGATATTTCATTAGTATTTTGCCTGCTCATATATCTGTGTGAGGATATCAGGAACCCTGGAACTGAAATTACAGACAAGGGTGAGCTCCTGTGTGGGTTTTGGGAAATGATTCCTTGTCCAACAGAAGAGCAGTCAGGTGTCTCACTGAGACATTCCTCCAGACCCTAAACTATACATTTTATCTTTTATATTTTCAATACAAGTTCATCTCTTCTGTTTTTTGTGGATATCTGACTGATCAAAAGAGGATGTGACTTGGAATACTTCAGTGTAAACACAGGTATACAAAAGGAAGACAAAATACACAAAGTGAATAAAATAGGAAGGGTAAGCATAAGAAATACAATTTAGAGAAGAAATATCTACAAGTTGAAAATCATAATATGTATTGAACACAATCATTGATGGAAGGTATTCTTGACATTGGAGGTACCATTTGTGCTGAGGTCATGATTCACTTAGATGACTCCCACACTACAACTAAGGATATTATTTTGCAATCTGTTTGAAGACACTTATCAATAAACATTTAAAAGATTACTCTAATCAAAAGAAGGTGTCTTCATAGTAGAAAACAAAAATATAAAAACTAATACAATTTGTGATGATATAATTACTGTTTTATGAATTGATCCATATTGATTGTGATATTTTTAGCTACAGAATAACAAATTTATTTCAAAATTTTTAATTAGTAAAAAGCTTAAAAAAAAGAAAAAACAAGTCCCTTGGCAAATTTTTATTGATGATACTTAAAATTGTATTAATTATGCTAAGACAATTATAATGACCATAAATGAGGAATTTGAATAGTATTCTCAATGGACTGTTAGAGTTTAAGCTATATTTAGAATTATGTAGTTTATGGGTATGAGAATGTTTATATGTTTTATTAGAATTTATATTATTCTTTGACAAAATTACTTCATTTATATCATAAATTGTTTGAAATAAATTCAAATTTGTAACTACTTCTTTTAATCATCACTTTTGATCAATGAAGTTGCTTATAATACAATAAATATGATTAATAGTATTGTTACAGAATTCAGACATATAGCATCTGTAATGAAGTTCTCTGATGACCAATTTGGTCTTGATAAGTTTCCATGTAAAAATTTATCTGTAAGGTAATTTACATATGTAATTAATAAAGGAAATCACTGCAGAATGTTTTTTATTATTTATCAAGAAAAAGTGAATCAGAGTAGTCATGAGCCTAACTTTACCAAAAATTCCCTGACACAAAATTTTACATTGTCCTTGAACTTATGTTTTTTATTGCTAAAATAACATGAAGTAATCCTCATTTTGTAGAACATAGGAGTATTAAAAATACAACATATTAGCACAATGCCTGATATTAATATATATATATATTATACAGTAAGTACACAAAATGTAATATATTAAAACTTGTAGAATTAAATAATTAATTATACAAGTGAAACTAATAGATTTCAAAAACAGTGTGACTGTACAACTTTAAAAGTTAAATTTATAATAATGTCTCATTTTAATAATTTTTACTTCAGATCAACACAGAAAAAATATATCAAAATGTATTTTACATAATGTTGAAGAAGTATTAAACTAAAAACTTGCATTATAATTTTAAATAGAGTAAAAGGACTATTCTATTATATATTTGTGTAACTTCCATTATATTAATACATGCATGATTCTTTGCTGAAAATTCTTTTATATTGCAGTTTGATAGTCCTGCCCTTCTTTGATTTTGATCATTTATTCCAATGAATGATTTTTTTTTTCACTCTATGTTTGCCTTTTGAAAGATGTATTATATATGGAATCTAAAAATAAGTGTAGATAAGGTTAAAATATTTCCTTTCATGAGGCCATCTTATTAATCAATTTTTTCCAGGTTTTATGAATCTGAATATTCTATCACTCTCAACCATATGTGACTTTAACATTGACCAACAATGCTGTTTTGTGTATGTAGCTTCTTTTCCTGTGCTAACAATATTACATTCATTTCCATATATCTCATATATCTCAGTTTATTTACTTGTTGAATATTACTGGGATGGTCCCACAGTTCGCAAATTGACAGTAATCTTTTAGTAAAGATTACAATATCATTCAATTTTCTGTTAACAAAAATATTCCAGAGCTTCAGTAGTTACCTCACATGACACATGTATTTATTACCAACATTTTCAAAGTGTTTTCTAGAATGAGTATACATGCTTTACTTTATATCAACAATGTAAAAGGGTAAATACTACTAACAGTACTAGGTTCTTTTTTCTTAAAATATTTTATTGGAAATATACAGTAATTGTTTTTCTTTCAAATTTCATTTGGTTAGTTCATTACAACAATGGGTATATTTTATAGGTACCTCTAGGTATATCTTCATTGTGGATATTTCTGTTAAATATTTGACTCTGTAATTAACAATTTACCATCATGATGTGGGATGTCGTTCTGTTTATGTGTTGCTTTTATTTGTTAATGAATGAAGATGTTTTGGCCAATGGCTTAGCAGAAATCTGAACAGAGAAATAGAGGGAAAAAATGTAGAATCAGGTCAGACACCAGTTAGCTGCCTAGGAAACAAGACTTGTAGAAAGTGTGTTAATGCCAAGGCCATGTGGAAGTATGTTGGTGAATAGAAATAGTTTAATGTAAGGAGTAAGAGAAATTTTGCTAGAAATGATGCTAGAAATATTCCTGAGCCATAACAAAACATTTTTGTAATTAATATAGTTTGTTTGTGATTATTTGTGACTGAGAGGCTGGAAAAATATGTGCAGTCTCTGTTTATAAAAAAAGTGGGCACTGAAGAAACTCATTATGGAATTTGCCTTCAATGTGACAAGACTAGCCATTTGTGCAAGAAAATGCTCTTGTCTGTACATTTGATGGTATTCTCTGTAAAGGGGACATGTAGGATCCACAAGAAATGACTCTCAAACTCGTCAAGAGAGGTAAGACAGTCATTCAGGGTTCCTGTTTCATGAAAGAAACTTTCAGACATTCTGAAGGACACAGAAGAAAATGACTAAAAAAACATCAAATACAGAGAAAACAGTCTTTCAAAGTTCCTGCTTCATGAAAAGCTCTGTCAGATACTATGGGCCTGTAGGCTGAAGGTGGATCATCCAATGTTACAAAAGAACTTTTGTTGACCATTCAGGCAATAAGATGTTTCTGTCAATTCTAGAGTTTTGGAATTTTCTTACAATACACTTCCTGTTCATTTAGGTAATATTATATTCTTCTGGGGTCTTTGATGGAGTTGAAGACAGTTATAGTATTTTCTTAGTTTTGACTAAAAATAAATTAAATATGAAATTTTTGACTCACAATGATAAAATAAATGATAGAGTATTTTCTTTAACTTTCCGAATGTAAATAACAAAATATTAAATAAACTATAATTTTTGCTTAATAACTGTTTTGTATATGCAATTTTACTATATTAAAATTAAAGCCTTCGCTTTAATTAGACAGAAAAGGTGAGATGATGTGGGATATCGTTCTGTATATCTGTGGCTTTTATTGGTTGATGAATAAAGCTGTTTTGGCTAATGGCTTAGCAGACTAAAGTAGGGCAGAAAATTCAAAGAGAGAGAGAGAGAGAACAGGTAGATTGTAGGAAACACCATATACTTGCTGAAGGAGAAAGATGCCTGAACATTACCAAGAACAGTCTTGTGGCAATACACAGATTGATAGAACTGGGTTAATTTAAGATGTAGTAGTTAGTTAGGAATATACCTGAGCCATTGGCCAAACAGTTAATATAGTTTCTGTGTCATTATTTGGGTCTGAGAAGCCAGGAGATAAAGTACAGTCTCTGTCTTCAAACATAATGTTTACCTTAAAAAACTTTGTGTAAATTTAAGATGTAATATTACATCATATATAATTTACAACTAATTACCATATTCTATGGATTGTCCTTCCATTCGTTCAGTAGTCCACAGAGCAAAGTATTCTACACACTTATATCTCTTATTTTATGGTGTTTTTCTAAGAAAACTGCTTAATTAATTCAAGATCATAAATAGTCTGTAATTTTTTAAACAAGCTTCATTTTTGAGTGGATTTTTATTATTTTATTAGCAAATAGATTTATTTCTCATTGAATGTCGATATACCCTTCATGTTATCAAGATTTCAATACATTAGAAAATTCCCTGACTATTTTGAATCAATGGATAGTGTGCAAAGTGGCAAGCAGTAGTTGATGACTGTCTTCTTCAATTTCTTTCTTAAAAGATTTAAAGTTCTTGTCATACAGGTCTTTCACGAATTTGATTAGAGTTACCCCAAGATATTTCATATTATGTGTGGCTATTGTGAATGTTGAAATTCTCTGAAATCATTTTAAGCCCAATTTTTCTCTGTATAAAGGAGAATACTGATTTTCTGAGATAATCTTGTATCCTGCAACATTACTGAAGGTGTTTACGAGTTGTAGGAGGTCCCTGGTAGAGTTTTTGATGTGATTTATATATACTATCATATGAACAGCAAATGGTGAAAGTTTGACTTCTTTTTTAATTTGTATTCCCTTGATCTTGTTTTGTTTTCTTATTGATCTGCAAGAACTTCAAACCTATATTGAATAGATGTGGAGAGAGCCAACAGCCTTTGACTTTTTTCCTGATTTCAGTGGATCACGTTGAGTTTCCCTCCTTAGTTTGATGTTAGCAGTTGGCTTGCTGTATATTGCCTTTATTATGTTTAAGTATGGTCCTTTTATTCTTGCTATCTCCATGAGTTTTATCATTAAGGCTGTTGGATGTCGTTGAAGGCTTTTTCAGCCTCTAATGAGGTGATCATGTTTGGTTTTTTGTTTCAGTTTGTTTATAGGCTGTATTATATTGATTGATTTTTGCATGTTCAAGCATCCCTGTATCTCTGTAGTTAGAGGTGCACTTATTTGCTTATCTGGTCTTGATTTAATTTTAGTAAGTGATATTTATTCAGAAAAATGTTCATTTCCTTTAAGGTTTTAAATTATGTGGAGTATAGATTTTTGAAGTATAACCTCCCTGAAGATTCTCTGGATTTCCTCTGTGTCTGTTGTTATGCACCCTTTTCATTTCTGATTTTGCTATATTGGATATTATGTCTCTGTCTTTGGTTCATTTAGATAAAGGTTTATCTACCTTTTTTGATTTTCTCTTAGAACCAACCCTTTGTTTCTTTGATTCTTAGTATTGTTTTTTTGCTTCTATTTTGTTGATTTCAGCTCTCAATTTGATTTTCTTTTGTCTAGGCCTCCTGCATGAGTTTGCTACTGTTTGTTCTAGAACTTCCATGTGTTCTGTTAACTCACCAATATGGTATTTTTCAAGTTACTTTTTGTAGGCATTTAGTGTTATGAACATTCACCTGAACAATGCTTTCATTGTGCCTCATAAGTTTGGGTTGTGTATGTTATGCAGTATTAGTTATTGTATTTTAGGAAGTCTTTAATTTATTTATTTCTTCCTTGAACCATTGATGGATCAGTTGAATGTTGTTCAGTTTTCACATGCTTGTGGGCTTTCTAAAA
This sequence comes from Ellobius talpinus, assembly GCA_001685095.1. Classification (NCBI taxonomy): domain Eukaryota; kingdom Metazoa; phylum Chordata; class Mammalia; order Rodentia; family Cricetidae; genus Ellobius; species Ellobius talpinus. The sequence goes on from LOJH01050265.1 coordinate 12,053, forward strand.
TTAGTGTTCCTATTGAGTTCTAGATTTAAGGCATGGTGATTCAGTAATGATATGTGGTGTTATTCCATTATTTTAATCTGTTGAGGTTTGCTTTGTTACCTAGTATGTGATCATTTTTCTGAGAAGATTCCACAAGGTCCTGAGAAGAAGGTATATTCTTATAAGTTTGGATGGAATGTTCTATAGTCTGTTAAGTCCATTTGAGTTATAGCATCTGTTCTCTTTTTTTCCTGTTAATTTTCTTTCTTTCAGACCTGTCCAATGGTGAGAGCGGGGCACTGAAGTCTTCCACTATTATTGAATTGGGGTTAGCATGTGATTTAAGCTTTAGAAGTGTTTCTCTTACATAATTGGGTACCCTTGTAATTGGGGAATAGATATTCAAAATTGAGATTTTGCCTTGATGGATTTGACAAATATGAAATAACCTTATTTGTCTATTTTGATTGATTTTAGATTTAAGTCTATTTTGAGAATGATCAGTAATTGCTGTTCCTATCATTATAATCTTAATTCAACAACCCTTTATGATAAAGGTTTTGGAGAGGATAGGGATATAAAGATCATTCCTAAATATAATAAAAGCAATAAATAGCAAGCCAACTGGTAATATCAAATTAAATGGAGAGAAACTCAAAGCCATTCCACTAAAATCAGGA
>LOJH01050267.1:0-11418 GCA_001685095.1 Ellobius talpinus
GACGACGAGGAGGAGGAGGAGGAGGAGGAGGAGGACGAGGAGGCGCTGCTTGAGGACGAAGACGAGGAGCCACCTCCTGCTCAAGCTTTGGGGCAGGCCGCGCAGCCTCCTCCGGAGCCCCCGGAGGCGTCAGCCATGGAGGCCGAACCCGAATCCTCCGACACACCGGCGGAGGCCACGGCCGGGTCAGGTGGGGTAAACGGTGGTGAAGAGCATGAGACCGGCAAGGGGGAGGAAGACGGGCCGGAGGAACGGAGCGGGGATGAGACGCCGGGATCCGAGGCACCGGGTGACAAGGCCACAGAGGAACAAGGTGAGGAACTTGCAGCAGAACAAGGCTCCAACCTGCCGGGTGCGTCCCCGATCCAGCACCCCACCCCGCAGCGCGCGATCTGATTCCTTGTTTCCACTTGCCCGCAAGTGCGCGATTCCCGCGGCTGTGTGATGGGATTCCCCAGGGAGCGGGGTTTTCATCCCTTGCCCATTTTGGNGGGGGTTGGGTGCGTTGTGGCTCCACGGTTCCTGTCTAACGTGATTCCTCAGTGTTAGTGGATGGAAGTGTGTGGTATGGTGTGCGTGTGTGTGTGTGTGTGTGTGTGTGTGTGTACTGCTTTCGAGCTACCTGTGGATCAGCCTTTAGCGGAAAATATGCTGGGAAATTGGCGGACTGCAGGTACCCGTTAGAAGCTTAGACCTTCGGCCTAGCTGACAGTCAATTTCTTACCGTAAAATCGTTACCCAGTGAGCAGTCTGTGAAATGTTGCTCTGTCAAACCCACGTTAGAGCACACGCCTCACAGAGCCTCTGGATAGCTAACCTTGCTCCTTCGTGCCTCAGCGGTGGGAGACAGTGTCTTGTGTGAGCGGTTGGGTTTAATCATTAACTAGCAAAGAGAAAGCCTTAGGCTGGTAACTTTTAGTAGCATGTTAATTGCTTGAATGGCGCTTTTTCCCTTGTCCCTATTGTCGTTATATTTTAATTCTCTTTCTGAGTCGGTAAATGAGCATATTTATAGACTTAACCTTCCACACTGGGGCCTTTAAGGCCCCTAGCTTCCTGAGGTGGAATGATTGAGGGGTTCTAGTGGGTAAGTTGAGTAACCTTGTGGTAGAATATGTGTAGCGACTTTCCCCCAGGAGTTAATGACCTTTCTCCTTTCTTTTGAAATGCTGGCGTGGTTAGAGCTAATCCATAGTGTCTGTCAGGAGAGAGAGCTGCTTCCCAGTCTTACTTTCAATTGGATTGCCTGAGGTTTTTTTGTTTGTTTGTTTTTTGCACTTTTTTTTAAGGCTGTTATTGTCCTGTACTTGGAATCTATTTCTCAATGACTGTGTACAGAGTATAGGTTTTTTTGGGGGGGGATTGTTGTGTCTAATGTTCTGGAACAAAATTTCTATTATATAACCCTTAAGTTGTTTGTGTTCCAAATAGCAGATAAAAGATATTGACGGGTAAGAGAGTACTTTAGAGGAATTGTCAAAGACTATTAAGCCTTCAAAACATGAAAGCCTAAGGGGAAAAACTCCATGTGTACTCCTTGTAAAGAGTGTCACGCCTTCAGTCCCAGCACTTGGGAGGCGGATTTCTCTGTAGTGTTTTCTTTCATTCATTCATTCTTTCCTTATTTTTTTATTTTTATTTATTTATTTACTTACTTTTTTTTTGAGCCTATCCTGGAACTAGCTCTTGTAGACCAGGCTGGCCTGGTTTAGAGATCCGCCTACCTCTGCCTCTCGAGTGCTGGAATTAAAGGCATATGCCACCACCTCCCGGCTACACTGTGAGTTCTAAGACAGCCAGAGCTACATAGTGAGGCCTTGTCTAGAAAACAACAACAAAAAGAATATCGCTAAATGTACACCACCACCTTCCTGCCCCAAATTCCATGCAGTGAAGATGTAGTGTTATTTATGGTTCACGTGTTGACTTAATGATTTGCTCTGGTAACTTTCAGTTCAAATTCCTCTTAAAAAATACAGCTGCCATAGTATGGCTGTGCATTTTAAGGCAAAAAAGGCAGTCTCATAAAGAAATTGTAAGGCTTCTGTGCCATGTACCTGCTGGAAAATGTTAGAAAATAGTCATTAAGTACTTGCTGTAAATTCAAATCTGATGAGAACTGAAAGAAATTCACCTGTGAAGGTTTTTAAACGACTTCAAGGATATTTTTCTATCCTATTAGTGGGGAGATCTGTCAGGTTGGCTTGAATGAAGTAGATACATTTAGAATGGAAAAATTGCCCAACCTTTTCTATTTCTTGACTATTTAGCTCACAGTGCCCCTCCATCTTAACCAATAAAAAGATACTGGAAGTAAATAAAGCATATGGATATAATAGGAACACTTTCACTCAGATACTCCCAGTTTCCCATAATAGTTAACTCAGATTCTCTTAGTTCTGAGCTTATTCTATGCTCCAGTATAAAAACTGCTGATTTTCTTTCCCTCCCTTTTGTAGGAGATGACCAGGATAGTGAAAAGTCAAAACCAGCAGGCTCAGATGGTGAGCGGCGGGGGGTAAAGAGACAGCGGGATGAGAAGGATGAACATGGCCGAGCTTACTATGAATTCCGAGAGGAGGCTTACCACAGCCGGTGAGGGAAACACTCCCTTGATGGGAGTGTCTGCTCTGCTTTTGGTATTCCTGGCATTGATTGGACAGTCTGGAAGGAGGGGTGGATTGAAAAATGGAATAGATCTTTATAGGCATAAGTTTTAGAGTAAAATAAATCTATGATGAAAGCTCCTATTTCCTTTTCTCATTGACTGAAAGAAGCTGTCTGCTGGAATTTGATAATTCACTGATACTTTAAAATGGACAATGCCGCACAAATACCTCAAAGAAAGTAGCTTTAGTTATATTGCATTTGCTCTCCTCTCCTACCTGTAGCTCGAAGTCACCACCACCTCCAGAAGAAGAGGCAAAAGATGAAGAGGAGGATCAGACTCTTGTGAACCTGGACACATGTATGTATAAAGCGAATTGCTTTGTTTTTTTGGTTTTTTTTTGAGAATAGGGCCTTACTATTTATCCCAGGTTATTTTCCAACTTGTGATCCTCCTGCCTTAGTCTCTGGCATGATCTAGAACTGACTTTTGAGAGTAAAACTTGATGGCTTGAGTGTTTGGACAGTTTTTGTATCCAATCATGATAATTGGGCATAATGGTGCTCTCAGCACTTGTCAAGTGTTGAGTGTTGTAGTAAAGCAGGCATATCTTTTGTGTTGTTTCTTTTATTTAGATTTATTTACTATGTATACAGTGTTCTGCGTGCACACCAGGAGAGGGCTCCAGATCTCATTATAGATGGCCGTGAGCCACTGCGGTGGTTGCTGGGAATTGAACTCAGGACCTCTGAAAAAACAGCCAGTGCTCTCAACCTCTGAGCCATCTCTCCAGCCCTGTATCTTTCTTTTTTAACAGATACCTCAGATCTCCATTTTCAAATAAGCAAAGACCGATATGGAGGGCAGCCACTTTTCTCAGAAAAATTTCCTACCCTTTGGTCTGGGGCAAGGAGTACTTATGGAGTAACAAAGGGAAGAGTATGCTTCGAGGCCAAGGTAAGGGCTCTTTCAAGTCAGTTATTAATTTCAGCTGTGTGTTGGACGCCTAGCCAAACATAACTCTGAGCAACAAAATTGACCCTTATGACTTTGTTTTGTTTTCTTGTTTGTTTTATGTGTTGGGGATTGAATTCAGGGCCATGTACATATCAGATGCTTTATTTCTGAGCTATATACCGAGACCTACAAATTTGGTCTTTGGTTTAGGTTTAGTGAAAGTTGTTTTTCTGATATTGAGCTGTGATCTTTTATTTTTTTCTTTTCAGTTTGTATACAAATCTTATCTTTGTAACTCAGACTTTGTACCTGCATTGGTCAAAGTACCTAAGAATTCCTTTTCTGACTTGACCAGGTAACACAGAATCTCCCAATGAAAGAAGGCTGCACAGAAGTTTCTCTACTCAGAGTTGGGTGGTCTGTTGATTTTTCCTGTCCACAGCTTGGTAATGTTATTTTTTAACTTCTTGCTGTGTTTGTTACCATATTGCTCACTCTGTGGGAACTTTACAGATATATAATTGATTGTTGACTATCCTAGGTGAAGATGAATTCTCTTATGGTTTTGATGGAAGAGGACTCAAGGCAGAGAATGGGCAGTTTGAGGAATTTGGCCAGACTTTTGGGGAGAATGATGTCATTGGCTGTTTTGCTGTAAGTGTTCTTGTAAATTGTGGGTGTATAGCAAAGAGTAGTTAAAGGGCTGAAAGGATTCAGCTGTGCTTCCTACCAACTACTGACTTTTATACATTCTATGCATTGCTTGGTTATTTGACCTGTCCAGTAACCCCAGTATTTATTTGCTTATTTCTACATGTATTGGGAGGACATATCAAAGTGTATATGTGAAAGTCAGAGGACAGTTTTCTCCTACCATGTGGGTTTCTCCTACCATGTGGGTTCTAAGGACCAAAGTCAAGTCATCATACATGGTGACATGTGCCTTTACCCACTGACCCATCTCTCCATCCTCCCAACTTAAAAAAAAAGTAATCTGTAAGACTTCATTGTCCTTAAAACCTGTCAACCTGTAAGTGCTCTTGTGCTTTTGGCCCTGTAGAATTTTGAGACTGAAGAAGTAGAGCTTTCCTTCTCCAAGAATGGAGAAGACCTGGGTGTGGCATTCCGGATCAGCAAGGAATCTCTAGCAGATCGAGCCCTTCTACCCCATGTCCTTTGCAAAAATTGTGTCGTAGAATTAAACTTCGGTCAGAAGGAAGAGCCCTTTTTCCCACCACCAGAAGAGTTTGTGTTCATCCATGCTGTGCCTGTTGAGGAGCGTGTGCGGATTGCAGTTCCTCCTAAGACCATAGAGGAGTGTGAGGTATGCCAAATTGCAGAAGTATGGGCCTAGTGTTTTAGAATAGTGAAGGCTGTGTCCTTTCAGGTGTATTCTGAAATTACTGTCAAACTTGGATAGGGAAAATATAAGAATATTTTCTAAAGAAAGTTGAATTTTAAAAAATGACTCATTTTTATTACATTCCTATTTTCCTTTTATTTGCAGGTGATTCTGATGGTAGGACTCCCTGGATCTGGGAAGACCAAGTGGGCACTAAAGTATGCAAAAGAAAACCCCGATAAAAGATACAATGTCCTGGGAGCTGAGACTGTGCTCAGTCAAATGAGGGTCAGTTGCTGAAAGGTGGGGGAAGGATGGTTAATCAGCAGTGATGTTTGCTCTGTAGACTCTGAGAATCTTTGATAACCTGTCCTCAGTCAGGGATGGAGGGTATCTTTGAAGTGTGTGAGAACAAGGGCTACACATGTAAAAATGTAACTTTCTGTCATGTGTTAAAATATGCTCCATACCTGCTGGATTGTCAAGTCTCTGAAAATGTGCAATCTGGAGTATATACGGGTTAAGAATAGAAGTAATTACTATAGGAAATTAGCAGTGTGATGAGTTGGTCTTATCCATGTAGCATTTAAAGCAGGTGACTTTGGGGATCTTGAACTTGCTGTGTAACCCCTTGTATTCCTCCTGTCTTCTTGCACTCATCAGATGAAGGGGCTGGAGGAGCCAGAAATGGACCCCAAGAGCCGAGACCTCTTAGTTCAGCAAGCTTCCCAGTGCCTTAGTAAGCTAGTCCAGATTGCTTCCCGATCAAAGAGGAACTTCATTCTTGATCAGGTATTCCAACATTCAAGAGGATCCTGTTTTTAAGGGAGGTCCAGAGATAAAATTTTGCAGCTTTTTAAAAGAGTGAAACTGGGATACACACGTAGGACTGAATTAAGAATTAAGAAATAGACTCAGGTCACCTAATGACTGTCTGTTCTGAGTTACATAATGTACTTGAACTCATTCTGTTATCCTGAGAGTATGAGATAGATGATAGAGGAATAGAAGGAGATTTGGGTTCTTTTATTTCTTTTATTTAGTCAATATCATGACCTACTTACATTTGTGATCTTGAACAAGTCTTTTACCTCTCTAACTTTGGTTTTCCTGATGTGTGAAATATTTATCAAGTAGAGTCTCAAAAATCAAAGGAGAAGCCAGGCAGTGGTGGTACATGCATTTAATCCCAGTACTCAGGAGGCACAGTCAGGCAGATCTCTATGGTTCAAGACCAGCCTGATCTACAGAGCTAGTTCCAGGACAGCTAGGACAACACAAAGAAGCCCTGTCTAAGAAAAAGAAAAGTCAAAGGAGACTGGGGTTATAGCACAGTGATAGAGCAGTTTCCTAGCATGTACAAAGCCCTAGGTTTGATCCAGATTACTACAAACAATAGTAATAATAGTGATTATTAAAGAAAATTGTGTATTGACTTCTAATCTGATGCTTTGGCTGTAGAAGATCATTTTCTTTTGTAAGTTGAGTGGTGACTTTAGTTCTTAAAACATGTTATTACTCCCATTGCTAGTGTAATGTGTACAACTCTGGCCAACGAAGGAAGTTATTGCTGTTCAAGACCTTCTCCAGGAAAGTGGTGGTGGTTGTCCCTAATGAGGAAGATTGGAAGAAGAGGCTGGAGTTGAGAAAAGAAGTGGAGGGAGATGATGTGCCTGAGTCTATAATGCTGGAGATGAAAGGTGGGCTAAAATTGCATAGATTAGAGAATCTTGTCCCTGGTTAGTACAACCCCACTGGAACCTTGTAGTACCAAGAGTGACTCTCTACATCTAAAATATAAATTTAAGAACAATTTAATGGAGGCAAGCACTTGTAGATATAAACTAATGGGTAGAGTAGGTGGAGAAACAGTAGACCCCTTGACTCGTGGCTAAAATACAAAAGGGTAGTGTCTGGGCATAGTAGGTAGCACATGTTTGCCATCCCAGCACTTGAGATGGTCAGGAAAGAAGATCATGAATTAGACTAGCCTGGATTACATAACAGGACCTTGTCTTGGTTGGGAGGAAAAAAGCAGGGTGGTGCTTGCTTATAATCTCAGCATCTGGAAATTGAAAGCAGGGAGGATAAGAAGTTGGAGGCTAGTCTGTGCTAATGATGCTGTCTCAAATGGAAGAACGAGCTGGGCAGTGGTGGTGCACACCTTAGACCCCAGCACTCCAGAGGCAGAGGCAGACGGATCTCTGTGAGTTTGACGTCAGCCTGGTCAACAAGAACTAGCTCCAGGACAGCTAGGGCTGTTACACAGAGAAACCCTGTCTTGAAAAAAATCAAACAAAATAAAAAAGAAGTACGAGAAATAAGATGTTTAAATCCAAACAAGATACTTAGTTGTGAAGGAAGGGGATTGAGTCAATTACCTATTAAATAAGTATTTATAGTGTATACTGTTTGTCCATCCTTTCCCTAGTCATAGGAAAATATCAGCATATGAAATGAAACTTCACAGTAATAAATACAATTTTAAATTAATATTTATATTCCATAAAAATGGCAAGAATGATTGTTAGCGTTCAAATGAAAATACAGTAATTATAGAAAATTCCTCTTTACCATATGTTGATTTCTGTTACATTAATAGTTTTATGTTTTGTTTTCCTTTTTGCTTATTTTTTGATTTGTTATTTGCCTAAGTATTCGGTCCTCTCAAGGCAGTGTTAGCTATGTTGCTTGGTCTTGCTTCATGGTGTTCCCTCGGATCATATTCTTCATCATGTTAACTTTCACTCATGGCTTCCCACTCACCCTCTCAGCTGCTAGCTCTGGAAACTCTCATAACCCCTGGCTGTGGGAATCACTTCTCACATCTATGGGCTGGAGTGTCTGAATTTATACAGAATGAATTATGCGAACCCATAGCAAATACTCAGGCACTTGGAGGAATTTGATGCTGTTTTATAAGGGATAACTGTATTCATCTGAGAATCATGATTGAAATAAAACTCACTGGGACACAGTCTATGAACTTGATGTCCATAGAATGATAGATGTGTCTGGCTATCATGTATAACTAACTGTTCAGTGACAGGCCTTGCTGTCAGTGCATGTGTGTTATTAGAGATGATGCTTTTAGCGTGCACGAGTGTGCATGTGTGTGTATGTGTTAGGGTCTACTGGGAATTGAAACCCAGGGCCTTTGTATGTGTTAGGCAAGTACAGTGTCCCTCATCTATACCCTCAGTCCCATCTTGAAGTTCTGAAAATGTTACTTCTTGACCAGGCATGTTGGTACATGCCTTTAATCCCAGCAGATCAGAGACAGGTGGATTTGAATTTGTGACCAGACTGGTCTAAACAAGTTACAGACTAGGCAGGTTACATAATGAGACCAAGTTTTTTTTTTAGGTTTATTTGTTTTATTTCTGTGAATGTTTTGCCTGTATATGGATGGTGCCCTTGGAGGTCAAAACTGAACTACAGTTAGAGCAAGACAGTTGTGAGCACCTATGTTGGTGCTGGGAACTGAATCCAGGACCTCTGCAAAGGGCAGTGAGATGATTTTAACTACTGGGTTAGCTTTCCAGTTCCTGAGACCAAGTTTTTCATCTAAGCAACACTGAAATGTGTTCAGTTATGGTGTTAGCCTGTGTTCCTTCTGTCTTGATAGCTCACTGATTTATTTTGGATCACTTAAGAATTTGTAAACCTATCTGGCATAAAGCCCTTTGTCTTCATATACTATACAATTTAGGGAAAAGATTTGCCTTAGGCATGGTACCACAAGTCTTGCACTCAGAAGACTAAGGCAAGAAGATTGCTTTGAGTTCTAGGTCATTCTGGAATATATAGACAGACACCATCTTTAAAAAGAAGAAAGCCATGATGGCACTTGACTCTAATCTCTTAAGAGATTGGAAGCAGCCAGGTGGTGGTGGTGCACACCTTTAAATTCCAGCACTCCAGAGGCAGAGTCAGGTAGATCTCTGAGTTCAAGGCCAGCCTGGTCTACAGAGCTAGTTCCAGGGCAACTAGGGCTGTTATACAGAGAAACCCTATCTTGAGGGCCCTCCCCCCCAAAAAAGAGATTGGAAGCAAGAAAATCAAGGTCATCCTCAACTATATAAGGGAGTTCCAGGTCTGCCTGTGCTGCATGAGACCATGTCTCAAAAAAGAAGTTAGTTTGATTATCTAAGGATGAGTTGGTATGAGCCTAGTACATTTTAGTGCGTTACTAAGTTAAACTTTGAAAGTATTAGGCTTTGCTTGCTGTCGTGTTCAGACCTATATTCTACCACTTGGGACAGTAAGGCAAGATCTTCAGTTTGAAGCTGGAACAGACTGTATAGCAAGCTGAAGTCCAGTCTGAGCTTTATAACAAAACAATCTCAAAGGAGAAAAAAGTAAAATAAAAAGAGAAGCTAAGTGCAGTAGCAACAAATGTAATTGTAATCCCAGTTTTCAGAAGCCAAGAGGCAGGAAGATTCAGACCAGCCTGGGATACATGAGACCCTATGTGTAAAAAAACCAACAAGAGCTAGGTGGCTCAGCCCTTAAAGACTTAGCTGCATAGCATGAAGCCTGAAGTTTTGATGCCAGCACCCACATAACAAGTCAGGTTCCCTGAATCTCAGCACTGAGCAGGGTGGCAACAGGATGGTGAGTCTCTAGATTTTGAGAGGGACTATGTCTGCAAAGGAGTAAAGTGTGGTAGAGAATACCTGACATCCTACACTATCCTTCTTACACTAACACATACTTGCTTAGACATATACTATTAACAACAAAACTGGGCATGGTCCCATCAGAGACAGGTAGATCTCCGAGTTCAAAGCCAGTCTGGCCTACATAGTGAGTTCCAGGACAACCAGGTCTATGTAGAGAGCTCCTGCCTCAATAAATAACAAACTGAGTGTTGACTCAACTGTAATTCCAGCACTCAAGAGGCTAAGGTACTTGAGGTTAGCCTGGGCTATAGAACTAAAGCAGAACCTACCATACCATTGCATTATGAAATTGAAAAGGAACGGCCTAAGGTTATTTAAAAAACAACCTTAATTTATCCCGTTATCATATAAGAACGACCACCAGATATCTGATAGATAGCCCCGAGGCTATGCAGAAGTTAATTTGGATCCTATGGAAATGTGAGGTCTGAAGAGACACAGAAGGAGGAAAAGCAGTGTAGACAGTATGTAGATGAGGCAAATAAACAAGCATGGGGCAGCACATAGATCATTGATAGAAATGGAGTAATTTAAGTTAAAAGTGCTAGCTAAAAAACAAGCCTAAGCTATCAGCCAAAGTTTCATAATTAGTAATAAGTCTCCGTGTTGTGATTTGGGGTCTGGCTGGTGGGACAGAGAAAGTCTCAAAATGGGAAAAACAAAGCAATCAAAATAAAAACCCTTGGATATAGCTCAGTGAGAGAACACTTGATTAACATTTGCAAAGCCCTGGATTTGATCCCCAAAGCCACCAAAACTAAAGTATACTTCCTGTAGTAGATTTTCATGCATTCTTACCTTGTCTATACTTTGTAGGCCCACAAGCTTCTCTCTTATTCTTATAGCCAACTTCTCTCTGCCTGAGAAATGCGATTATATGGATGAGGTGACATATGGGGAGCTGGAAAAAGAAGAAGCCCAACCCATTGTTACTAAATACAAGGAGGAAGCAAGGAAGCTGCTGCCCCCCTCTGAGAAGCGGACAAACCGCAGGAACAATCGCAACAAGAGAAACCGGCAGAACCGAAGCAGAGGCCAAGGCTATGGTGAGTCCTGGAGACTTGGCCGCCCACGATGAGCATCTTTCCTAATGAAGCTTATTTCTTCTTGTGTCTTTAGCACTTGCTTCCTATGCATTCCCCATAATCCTTCAGCCAGAAGGGAGTTACTGTGGGGCAAAAAATCTGTTTCCTTGAAGCACAGTCCTGTGCTTCATCTGTGTAGCTTCTGTGTGAGCAAGTGGGTTCCAGACTTCACTGCAGTCTTAGGATGTGGGCAGTGAAAGCCAATTTTCCCCTTAAGATTTCTTGGTGTTTTATCAAATCAACCCAATTGCACAGACAAAAGTGAATGCATTCTTCCATCCTTTTAAAGCGTTACAAAGCAAGTAGTAATTAGTGGAATTGATTTTTCCTCTGAATATCTAGTTTGCCAGCTAAATCCCCAGGGCGTATTTAAGCCAGGAGGTGATGGTGCATGCCTTTAATCCCACACTCAAAAGGCAGAGACAGACGGATCTCTGTGAGTTCGAGGCCAGCCTGGTCTACAAGAGCTAGTACTAGGGTAGGCTTCAAAGCAACAGAAAAATGCTGTCTAGAAAAAAAAAACCTAAAGGCAAAAAAAAAGGTGTGTATGAGTGTACAATTGTATATAAATCAACAGGTAGTTAGTGTATAATATTTCTCAGACACCAGGAATAACAACAATTCCTAGCCTTGAGTATTGTGTAGACTGTTTTGTTTTGTTTTTTTGATGGGGGGATAGGTTTTTTTGAGACAGGGTTTTTCTGTAGCTTTGGAGCCTGTCCTGGAAACTAGCTCTTGTAG
>LOJH01050269.1:0-10689 GCA_001685095.1 Ellobius talpinus
CCTGAGTAAATTGGGAGCATGGGGACCTTGGGAGAGGGTTGAAGGGGAGTGGAGTGGAGAAATATGTAGAGCTCAATAACACAGTCAATAAAAAGAAAAAAAACTGTTCTAAGCCAACTATTTTGAGAAGGCAAATTAAACAGATTATTCCCTGCAGAAAGCAATTACCAAACCAGTTCCAAGGATCAAAGAATATACAAAATTATAAATTCTCATTTGTAGTATCTATGTGGGAAGTTCAAAACAAAACATGGCATATATAAAAGAATAATAGAGATTAAAAGGCCTTCCAAAGATAAGACATCAATGTTTAATTATCAAAATAAAATTGTTACTAATTTTAGACAAAATAGCTTAGGCAAAAGAGGGAATACAGGGTTTTTCAAATACACTAAAAATGCTATTTGCCGTATATGGGTAATAGTTCTAAATGTGTTACTGTTTTATACTAATCAATAATACTTATTTGAATTTATAAATACTCAAAAATTACATTTTTATATATTCTGAGAATAAGGGTCTTTTGAAGCCAAGTGAAATTATTTTCTCTCAGATCATGGCTTTTCTATTTACTTTTAAAATTGTTTCCTAAAATGATAAATAAAGCTATTGTTATTTATGAAATTCTGTTTATACATTCTGTGTGTGACACACCTGTATACTGACTCTGTACACTCTTACTCAAGGTGATGTTTGGTTCACGGTGTCTATTTTCTTTCTGGTTCCTAGGTTATTATTCTATTTGTTGAGTCACTCAAGTCTTCTGAGGGCTCGTTTGAAGGGGGATTGCTTCTAGAAAGTGCTTCCCATTGCACATGTCAGTGATATTGATACTGCATTAAGAAAAATCGTCCTGAGGGCTTGTGGCTTCACAGTTGGATGAAGTGGGTGCAACATACTTGCGGCTCTGCTTTGCTTTGCAAATTCTCAGGAAAGTTGATTTTCCATGTCCACCTTAGACTAATATTAATGTAGACACTTCCTCCTTCCTTTCTCGGCTCATGTATAGTTACACCCTGCCCCTCCATCACACAAAACTTGGAATCCTTTGAAGCCCACTTGAAGTGGAAGCCTCCTGTGAGAGTTACTATGCAGCATCCTTTGCTTTGTTTTCTGTCAACAGCAGTGCCCTAGCTCTGAGTCTGACTTCAGTTACCAGATGAAGGTTTCAGGTGAAACTTCAGGGGACTCAGCATTCTGCTTTCTGTATTTGCTGTAGTTTTGGCCTTTTAGGAACTCTTAATTTCCCTCCTGCTCAGACACGGTGCAGGCTGATGCTTGTCCCTTCCAAGTTCCCATGTTGAAACCTGACTCCACAGTGTGATGGGATTAGGAAGTGGGGTCACTGGGAGGAAATTAGAATTGGCTGAGGTCATTAGGGCACAGACCTTATAAATGAGATTAGTGTCCTTGTAAGAGCCCTAAGAGACCTTGCTTCCTCTTTCTCGGCCATGTAAGGACACAGAACCCAGTAATTTCCAGCTCACAAAAGGGCCTCATCAGAATCCAACTATACTGGTCTCCTGAGCTCATATTTCCAACCTTAAGAGCAGTGAGAAGCAAGTTGTACTGTTTAAAACTCACTCAGGCTTTGTTATAGCACATTAAAGTAATTAAACTAAGAGGTAAATAATAAAAGGGAGGGTTGCTTTGTCTTTTACTTATTTCAAATTATTTTAAAACTGTGTTTGCTGTAGTGCCCTGTGTGTGAAATTGTATAGAGTAAGTTGAATTCGGTGCCTTTTGTGATTTTTTTGTGAAGTCATAAGCTTCAATGATTTTATAAAAAAAAGCATAAGGTTCATTCATTTTAGGCTAACTGGTCAATCACTAACAAAAGGACACTATAATCTTCAGAGAAGCCATTAGTAGGTGAGCATAATTTAAAGAAAGAATAAATGTATTGGAAATTTATTGTTCAGTTGAGAACAATAAGGACATCACGTGTCTCAAGCAAAAAGTTCCAAAGTATTTTCAAAGATAATTTAAATTTGTTTGGCCCCCTGTCTGACCTGACTTTATTCTATTTGATTCCACACTATCTGTGATGCTTTCTCTATTCTATTAAAAAGTTATCAGTTGACCTAATTAAAACATGGATAATGCAAACTGGACTTATTTTTTTGTTCTCTTTTGTAGAGTGTGTGAAAATTAGACTTGTTTTTTTATCCTCTTTGTGTGTATGTGTGGGTGGGAGGTTACAAAGGAGAGGGGGTGGACCTGGGAGAATGAGCTTGACTGGGATGCATTCTGCAAAATTTCCAAGTAATCAATAAAAATATGTAATAAGAATATACAAAAATAGCCACCTTAGCCTTTCCTGTAATCAATGCTCAAATTTTTAAAGGCAGTTTTTCTACAGAAGAGCTTTCCTGGTGTGAAGCAAGACAAAAAATCTCAGCAAACTGTGCATGGCTTATTTTGAGTGACAAGATTTCCTATTTCTAAAATAATCATTACACAAAATACCTGTGCAGTCATACATGAAATAATACGCATTTGCACATACACACATGTATACACATGAAATAAATGTTTTAATTGGTTGTATTATATATATATGGAATAAAACATGGCAAAGTCATTTAATGAGTCTTTGTTTTGGGTTTGTGTTTTGTTTTTGTTTTTTGGTTTTTTTTTATCATGAGTTAACATTTGGAAGTATTTTACACTCTCAACAGAAAACCAAATTGCTTTTGCTCCTGGACTGCCTTGGAGAAATGAAAACACTTGCTTAATATGAAAAGAGACACTTTCTGGGAAGTTCAAGTGTGAACCTAAAAACAGACTAACTGTGTCCCGAACTGGGGAGCTGGGGTCCTACTAAGCTCCTGTGTGAGTCTGTAGCACCTGTTACCTAAGTAGCTATGTGCCGGCTTTTCCTCCACAACTTTGATTCTTCTTGCTCCAGCAGGGATCACCAGCACTTCCACATAACCTGTAAGAGTCAGTAAAACATGCAGTGAATCTAGGCTCTTATGAAAACCCTTCTGATTGACTCACCCCTGCCCACCTTTGGTTTTAGTTACTGCTACCATGGTTTGAAGGCTGTGGAGGGAAAATGCCTCATTATAAAGTTGCCATGATTTCGGGAGAAGATTCTTGGAAAGATTAAGCACAGCACTCGACTGAGAAGGCAAGAAAGTGATTGTTCTACATGAAGTCCCATGAGGAAAGGAAGAAACCCAGTGGCATAACCTCTCCAGAGACACAGCAAGACAAACCAAAATCACCCTAGTGAATTTTGCCTTGGGAATTCTTCAAGCTAGAAAAAGCAGAGAAAGTAAAACACTGGAGATGATTCAATTGGCTTGGACCATTACCTGGAGCGACTGAGCACAGCAAGAGAGAACAAGATTTCCTGGAAGATGAACAAAAGATTAGACAGTGGAGCTGGGAAGAGGTAAGTGAGATGTAGGGCCACAGCAAGAGGGCTGCTGTCACCTCTGCAGGTGTCACAAAGATCAACAAAAGGCACAATTGAGTGCTCTCAGAAAATATTTTCCAGCCATGGTCATGGATGTGGTCGTTGAAAGAAAGTAAGCCTTGGGTAAAATGAGAGACTATGCAGGAAAAGGAGGAATTGAGCTCCACTTTGTGAAGAATAGGGATAAAGAAGCCTAGTTTTGGCTTAATAGTTTTTCTAAAACTAACATTCTTTTTAAACATTCTGTGAAAATTCATGTATCTAACTAAAATCTGACTTGCACCTTTAAAAGAAAAAATAATTTCAAAGTTTTCTCCTGTATATAAATTATTATAATTCTTAAAAAATAATTAATCAGCATTAATATAAAGTAATGTGTCATCCATTTGGTGGCAAGGATAAAATAAAGGCATATGGGGTGGGTGTGTGTGTGTGTGTGTGTGTGTGTACATGCTCCTACATGCATAGGTTAGAGGTTGACCTCATGTATCTTCCTCAGTCATTCTTTACCTTATTGTTTTGAGATGAGTTCATTCATTAAACCTGGAGCTCACTGGTCCAGGAAGACTGACTGGTTGGCCATCAAGCCCCAGGGATGCCCTAGCTTCATTTCTCCTGCACCGTGATTACAAATACTCAAGGTCCTGGTTGGATTTTTTTTCCTTTTCTTTTCTTTTTCTTACAGATTAAGGGTTTGAACTCCGGTCCTCATGCTTATATGCTGAGCAGTTGACCGACTAAGACATCTCCCCAGTTCCTGGGCATGTGACTTTTTACAATCAAGACACTGATCCAAGACACTGTTTATCTAATTATTCATTGAATTGCCCATTTTCAGTAGCATCCAATTACTTGCTGCAGTTCTAACTGGAAAGCACTGACATTATGTCACACAGACAAAATAGCAATGACAATAGACTCAAGGTTAGTGGGTATTTTGGCATAAAAATAAGGTAGGATGTACAGTTAAGGTGGGAGTTAAATAAATTATAAAAATTAGGTTAAAATATAACATGAAACATTCTGGCTAACTCTGTTCAATAATATAAACTAGTATTTTAAAGTCACTCTCCTTTTTTGAATACAAATTGCTTAGCAATTCACTCATATTCTTTTTAGAAGTATGTGTATATGACTCACATTTGAAAACTCTGGCATCATCCAGAGCAAAGAAGAAACCATACAGGTCAAAGGAACTTTCTCCAAAAAGGTAAGTATTCAAATTGTCTTAGGGGAATGTGTATAGGAAGAAAAGGGATTTGTTTTCTGTTTATACAGAAGAGTGTGAGGTAAGTGGTAGTATTAGTAGCTCTTGGATAACAAATCTGATGGAAAGAGAAGATGGAGATGGCTCAATCTATTATTGAAAGTTTCAATAAGTATCCAAGGGAATAAACAAATCACTTTGGATCTGCTAAGCTCAGTGAGGGACTTTATAGAATATAGTTTGGAAACATTTCATGCAGAAGCAACGTGCATGATTAACCGAGATGCACTCATGAAGATAGAGTTGAAGGATAAACATCAGGAATGGTCAAGGCTGAGAAAGAAAATCCCAATGATGTTATAATGGAAAAAAAATTTCTGAAGTTGAAGATTTACTGAAAGTATTTTTTTCTCAATCAACTGAAAATAATTGATCGGAAACAAATGACGGACACATGGGATAATGCGGTCATCTTTTATGCAAGGAAAACAAGGGAGAAGGATCTAGTTTGGTGAGAATTTTCTCAGTTCAACAATTTATATTTAACAAATGTTACACTACTGCAGTACAAACACCCACTATGAGGTCTAAAGCAGCCAGAAAAGGTAAAGGTCAGGTTATTATTGATGAGCCTTTGGAGATGCACCTGCACATGCAGCAATAAGTCAAACTGCTCCTAGAGAAAATCAAAGAGGAAAAGGAGTCAAGTTCATTTAAACTTGGTGATGGAGGCTTTAAGAACACAGGCCTGCAAAGAACTGTTCTCAAGAAGGGAATGACTCAGTTGACAGTGGTGTCTCTCCATGGTGGCTAATGTTAGAGCTCTAATATAAAAGGAGACCTCAGACAGCCAACTAGCCACCCCATTCAGATCATTGTAAATCCCTCAGCAAATAAATTTAGTGAAGTATGAAGAAGATATTAAATTTCAGGATTTAGATTTTTTTTAAAGTAGAACAAAATGGAAGTAGTATATCTCAATTCTTGCTTGACTTTAACAGGGATGTGGGATTCCTCTGTGTATGCTATGAATAGGTTTTATTGCCATTGGTTAATAAAGAAACTATTTTTGGCCAATGGCTTAAGAGAATATATCCAGGCTGGAAAAGACATATAGAGAGAGTAGGCGGAGCCAGAGAGTAACCTTGTAGCCACCGCAGGACAGACACTGGACACCGGATGGAACCTTACCAGTAGGACACAACCATGTGCTGATACATAGATTAATAAAAATGGGTTTATTTAAGATAAGAGCTAGCTAGAAATATGCATAAGCTAATAGGCCAAGCAGTGTTTTAATTAATAGATTTTCTGTGTATTTCAGGAACAAACAGGCAGTTTCTGCCTACATAACCATGAATAGAATTACATGGCAAATCAGAGCAAAAGTAGTCTCTAAAATCAGGGCTGTGCATGGAAAAATCTTCAACTGGATTGGTCAATTATACTGATTCCCATGAATGGGGGAGAAATGTATTAAAAAATAATGACATATGAAGGTAGAAAGCCATGGGGTGGGGTATTTTCAGTACATACGGCATTTGGGCACAGCTGAGAATATATGTGTTTTAAAGGGAATGCAATAATGGCTAAGACATAGCTTAGAAGTTGTACACGAAGCCACTAAATCTAAAGCTCGAAACTTGATTCTTTGGACGGGGGTTCACACATAGAAGCCTTATATTGTACCACCAGAGACTGCAATCTTATCAACATCCTAAAATGCCAGTAGTAATCAGATTCTTCATGGCAATGGTAGCAGAGTCACAGGTAGTATATTTTTAAGAGGTTCTATATGCTAGTCACCATTATTATTGCTTTAGATAGACTGTAGTATTTAACCATGATATTTCAATAACGTTAACTGTTCTTATTTTGAATTTCAGATTTTCGAGTTTAAGATTTAAATTTCAAAGTTTAGAGTTTAACTCAACTGGTAATTTATATACAAATATTCACTACAATAAACAAGTCTGAAATTTAGAACTCTTTAAGTCTCCAAAACTTTAGATAAGAACCACTCAGCCTGCACTGTACTCTCACGATGTCTTAGCTCACTCCACATTTCCTGCTAGGATGCACAGTTCCTAACTATAAACTAAAGTAGATCAGACCATGACTCCCCAACCCTTGTAGGAATCAACCAAACAATTAAAAACTCTAAGAACACACTTTCATAATTCAAACCAGTATGTTCTTTTTTGTTGTGGAATATTAATTTAAGATGTGTTACATTTGTTTATGTTGTGGAACATCTATTTAATGATGCAAAGATGTGTTGCATTCTTTTATGTTGCATTTGTTTAACTCTGTGAAACCGGGGGACTTTGCCTGTGTATCACTTCTGATTGGTCCAATAAAGAGCTGAATAGCCAATAGTGAGGCAGGAGAAAGGATAGGTGGGGCTGGCATTCAGACAGGATAAATAGAAGGAGAAATCTGGGAAGGAGAATCAAGGAGCATGAGAAAGAGGAGTACTCCAGAGGCCAGTTGCCCAGCAACAAATCCAACCACAGACTAAGAAGGAAAGAAGAGATATACAGAAATAAAGAAAGGTTAAAGCGCAGAGGCAAAAGGTAGAAGGGATAATTATGTTAAGAAAAGCTGGCTAGAAATAAGTCAAGCTAAGGCCAGGCATTTCTAAGAAAGAATAAGCCTCTGTGTGATTTATTTGGGAGCTGGATGGTGGAGTTCCCAAAGAGCCAAACAACAACATATTTTCTCATACAAAGAAGAATCACGCATTTGACATCCATCTTCTTATTGTTTACCAGGTGCACATCACTTCTCAACAGGCCAAATACACAAGCTACCATTCATTCCTTTAAGAAGCTATTGCTTGGCTAGGCAACTCACCACGAAAGATACAATAAACACACTAAAGGGAAAATAATAGCTCTCAAGTTTACTTTCTATCTCCAAAAGAAATGATTTATCAAACACTATATAGAGCAAGGGGACTTGACACACCCATGTGCATCAGCACACATGCTACTGACACAGTATCTACAATGTGCACAACCAACTGGGTGATAAGCCTGCAAATCTCTTAAGAAATTCTAGAAAGTCCATTAACTGTAGGGATAAAGGAGTCTCGAGAGAAATAAAGACAGCATTCTAAAATCACAAGTAGATGGATCTTGTGATAGAATTAAAAACTCACACATTTTTATTTAAAAAACAACATAAATTCCTAGGTAATGTAATGCTTCAATATTTTTAATGCTTCGATATCAATTAAAATTAAATTAATTAAACAGATATAGGTCGATTGTTGTGATGATGGTGATTGACAAAGGAGAGATAAACAGAAATAGCCATCGTATTATTTTTTTCATTGGGTTTGAAATGTAAAGGAGAAAAAGAATCCAAATAAATGAAGACTCCCCAAATTTCTGAGCTACACTAAATGACGAACCATAACAAGCATCTCTCTGAGGTCCACCACATGATAATCCATGGCAAGAATCACTGAAATAGTCATAAATTAGGAGGCAAGGTTTATTCAGCAGTCATAACACTTAACCTGAGAGCTGCTCAACAATTCATCTAGCAAGGAAAAAGTGGTACTTAGATCCCCATTTGCAAAAGTGTGTTCCTGTGAGAAACAGTCAGCTAAGTAACTGTTAGAAACTTATTCCTTAATTCAGAAAAGGAAGGAAGGTACTTGGGAGGTGATCCTGGGAAGCAGACAAGGACATCGAGCAGGAATATTCCTAATAGTTCAGGTATCAGCGGTTTATATAACAGATTTTAATATGGCACTGACACAAAAAGGGTATGAGAGCAAATAACAGAAAAAATCTATCTGCATAACAGCAGTCAGAACGAAAAGTGACACAGAACTTTCAGTGGTATTTCTGGGGGGAAATGAAGCATTATTACCACTAAATAAAGAGCTCCAAGCTCAGTGTATGTCAGCATTCCCCAGAGCATGGGCCACATGTGTACCAATTGTGTCAATGTTTTTTAAAAACAGAGCGTGTGTTATGTCCTTGGTCTTTCAGATCATGGCTGTACTTCTGTATCAAAAAACTTCTCTTGTCACTACTGTGGGAAGGGTTGGCAGGCTATTACATTAACATTTTTTAGCTGAAGGGTTGAGACTCTGTTTCAGCCAAGTGTATCTTCTCTCTCCTAAATGGGTGCTAAAAGATTCCATTGCTTATTTTATTCTGTTAGGGCAAAGCAAAACAAACAACCACATTTAACCTCACTAAGGTTCATCTGACTTGCCTTCCAAAATGACTCACTCACTTGGGAAGACTCCAATTTTCCTTGATTGTCCAACATAAGTTGATTGTTCTTTACAATATAACTACTTTATATTTTATCATCAGAATTTATTTTTAACTAGAGAACTTAAGCTAAAGGTTAATGCAAGCACATAAATGATGGTGGTGAAAATAATCACAAATAGAGGCTGGAGGGATGATTTGAAACTTAAAAGCACTTGCTTGCTCTTTCAAAGGATCCAAGCCTGGATCCCAGCACCCTTTCCAGACCTCCCAACTGCCTATAACTCTCCAGCTCCAGGCAGTCAAACACCCTCCTCTGGCCTCTGTTGACATCCTCACACACATAACATATGCAGAAATTTACACTAAGATTCATACATACACCTAAAGAAATAATAAAATGAATTTTATTTTATCTTTTAAAATGAAAATTGTCATTAATGATGGCCCCATAGATAACATGTCCAGGAAAGGAGTTGATGAAGCCCAGAAAATATGTGCTTTTCCCAGAAAGCTTGAGAAGTTGATATGTAGTGATGTATATGTGTTTATTCATACGTGTATGTATATAAGTATGTATCTATGTGTTTATACATATATATGTATGTTTATATACATATATGAATCATATATATATATGTGTGTGTGTGTATGTACACAATACTTGGGGGCTATTATAATTCAGTGGAGATACTGTCACTTTCTGTGGTGAGGAACTTTAACTCACTCTCCATAGCACCTTTATATGCATTCCACCTTCCCATCTCCCATTTACAGATGAGAAAAGAAGACAGTCCGGAGGGTCCAGAGTAGGTGGAGAGATAGGAGGAGGAGAGGGAGTGGAAACTGAGATTGGTATGTAAAATAAAAAAAGAAAGTTTCTTTTTAAAAAATAAAATAAATTATAAAAATGAAGACAGTAGAGGCTCTTGCTATAATGTATTTGGTATTTCCCCCATGTCTGTACACCCTATTCTGATTTCCACTGCATTATACTACTGTTTCAAATTTCAGCTTTCAAAAATATTCCCCTTAAAGTTTAGTAACAGCATTATCCACAAGGGAAAGGAAAGCTGAAAGCCTGCATACTAATATTCTCAATGGTTGCTTCAAGCTGCTGCAGATGGCAATTTTTGTTAGGCATGCTTTTCATTGTTTAATAAGCATTCTAGAAGCCTGGTACCATAAGCTGATGCCAATTTGATTACTCTCTCCCTGCTCTTACTTCCAGAATTCACAACACATGACTTCATGTTCTCAAGATTGAGAAAAAAGCATGTTCAAGTTTCTGGCTCATACCATACATATTGTCATCACAAAAATCACAGAAAATGTCTTCAGTAGAATGAAAACTGCGATCTCTAAATCAGATTTAATCTAATTTTTCCACAAAACACTGCAGTTTATTAATATTAAAAAACCAGTTACCTGCCCCTCTGGTGTGATTAAAGTTGCCTTTAATGACTTTGCATGATTTTCCATTGCCGTTGCACACACCACAATGATCTTCCCTGGCAAAAGACCCTAGTAAACCATCACAACCAGCTTTCTGTAAGAAAAGAAGGGCATATATCAAAAGTTGAAGTATTCTCCTGGGCCTGCAGCCCTGGCTGTAAAGGACCACACATAGGTCTGTGCACTGCTCCCAGGTAGCAACCTCCACAACACTGCCTGAGGACCTGGGGTCCTATGGACCTCCCTCAGATAGTGACCTTCCACCCTGCCCCTTTTACAGCACAGGAGGACCAGTCATGAGTTCCATACTACTTCTGCAGGTAACTCCCCACCCCCTGACACACACACACACACACACACAC
>LOJH01050276.1:0-12709 GCA_001685095.1 Ellobius talpinus
GCCTGGCTATATACTGTTAAGCTATATAAACTAATATATACACCATATAAACCAATAAACTAATATACATCATATAAACCAATAAAAAACAACACATATACAGAAGGACTTCTGACACCAGAATTCAAATGAATGGAGAAAAATACATTGCCAACATAAAAGAAAGTAGGAAATTATACTAAATTCAGATGGGCATCAAAGTGTAAAAAGGCATTAGAGATTAAACAATGAATCTTACATTTAACAACAGTCAGTTCCCCAGGAAAGCAAAACAGTCCTTACCAAGCATGTGCCTAAAAGCAGAGTATGAAAGTATGACAAGCACAAACTGACAGAACTGACAGAAGGAATAGAACCATCTTCTATCATGCTTCATGAGTTCAGCATCAGCCAGTTGTGATGGAGAGATCCAGCAGACAGAGTATCAATAAAGATATAGGTGAACTTATCCACATTATCAATCAATGTAATGTAATTTACGTCTTCATCCAACAAAAGAGAACCAACATTTTTTTCCCAAGCTGACATGGGACACTCACCAAGAAAGAGACCACATAAAACATACCATGACAAACACAAGACGAATCATAAAGTGCCTGCTCTCAGGCCACAATGAAATTAAACCAGAAATAAATAGCAGAAAGACAGCTGGAAAATCCCTAAATGTGTGCAGATTAAAAGACATGCTTCCAGCACATGGGTCAAATAAAAAAATCTTAAAAGAATTTTAGAGCTATGTTTTTAAATATTTGTCTTCACTTTATTTGTGGGGAGGGCTCTGTGTGTGTGTGTGTGCATGCCATGTGTGTGGGTGCCATGTGTGTGCATGCCTCATGTGTGGGTCTGCCTTTCCATGCCAGAAAGAGGATGTTAGATACCCTGTAGATGCAATAAAAGGCAGTTATGAGCCACACGACATGGGTGCTGGCAAGCAACATTAAGTTTTTTGAAAGAACCTGAATTTCTCTTAACCTCTGAACCATCTCTCCATTAAAAATGGGTTTTAATGAAGGGAAAATGAAAGCAAAATTTATTAAAATTTGTAGGATACGGAAGAAATTATGCATATCAGAAAAAAAATAAAAGACTAAATAAATATATTGGGAAATATAAATATATAAAAATCAACAATCTAAATTTCCACTTTGGAAAAATGGAGAAAGAACAACAAATTAAACCTGAAGGAAACAAAAAGAATCACAAAATTCTTGTAAAAATCATAAATGAAAGAGGTGCTATCATTACAGAGCCTACGGTCATTAGAATAAGAATAATAAAAGAGTAGCATAAATCATTCTTTGTTCAATTATTTTACACTCTAGATGAGCCCAGATTCTCAAAACAAACCGATGTCAAAATTCACACATATCAAGTTAGAAAATATGATTAGGCAAATATCTATTAAAGACACTGAATCAAAAATTCTAAAATAAAGAGTACCTGGTCCAATAGTATTCAGTGAGAAATTACATTAAAAACTATTAAGGAAGAAATAACACCAGGTCTCCTCAATCTCATACACAGTCTAGAAGTATAGGGAACACTTTATTCTATGAAGCCAGAATTACCCCAACAGCAAAATCAGGCAAGATACTATTAGGAAAAAAATCTATGGAATAATAGCCCTCCTAAAAACAGATGTGAATATCCTCAACAAAATACTAAATAAAAAATAATTACTTCAAAATTTAAGTACCATGACCAAGTGTGATTTCTCCCAGCTATGCAATATTGGCCCCATGTTCAAAATTTAATTACTGTAAACCAGGTACAGTGATGTGTTATAAGTCTGTAATTTCATCTACTTGGGAGACTAAATTAGAAGGATTGCAGATCCAAAGCCAGCCTGGGCAACTAAGCAAGAACACATCTCAACAAACCACTTTAATAGATAAAATATTAATAATCATATTAACAGATACAAATAAAGCATTTTAAAAAGCCTGATGGTCATTCATCATTTAAAAATTAACTTTTAGTAAACTAGGAGAGTTTGTTTTAAATGATAAATAATATCCAAGATTATCCATAAAACAAAAAAAAAACAAAAGCAAAAAAATCTTTAACAAACACCATATTTATGGTAAACAATGAGACACTGTTGCTCCAAAGTCAGCAAAAGGCAAAATGCCTCACCTCATCCCACTATTTTAAAACAGTGCTAGAGGCTCTAGCTAAGGAGATTAGAAAAGGCTAGGAAGGGTGTTTCCCAACCTTCACTAAAGTTCTTTAAGTTTATCAATTATAAAATAATCTGTGAGGAAAATGCCAAAGAGATTTTAGAGATGAAATGTTTCAATATTAAGGCTGTTGGATGCAAAGTTGATATACAAAAGTAAACCACTTTCTTATGTCAGCACCATGCGTATGTGTGACTTGAAGTTAAAAATACAAAACTACTTACACTATTCCCAAAATTAAATACTCGTACACAAATCTTAAAGAAAAAGTTGTGAGATTTACAAGAGGAGAAAACCACACTCTGAGGAATGAACTAAAAGAAAACCTGGAACAATGCAGAGATGGTCTGTGTTCATGGATGAGGCACTTGATTAGCAACTGCAAAAATATTGGATGGATTTAAACTCCATGGTGCTGCATGGAAGAAACAAATGTTAAATGACGACATGCTTTATGATGCTAGCAACCTCACGCATGAGAAAAGGTGGAATAGTAAAAAGAACAGTAGCTGTTGGCAGCCCAGGAGCTGGCGGGAAAGGACAGTTGGAAAGCGAGGATTTCAATGGCAGTACAATGGCTCTGTCTGATACCATAACGGTGAATTCCAGGCCTTTATTATTTATTTATTTGAACTCACAGAATGTACAAAAGCTGCCAGGATGTACCCTGTTGTAAACCATGAATGGTTATGTTGACATTTCAATATATGCTTACAAATTATAACAAAAATACTGTACTTTAGGAAAAGAAACATCAAATAATGTAGATGATAGTTCATGTGTGGGAACAGAAAATATATGAAAAACCACTGTTCCTTCCTCCCAAATTGGTAATAAACCTAAAATTGTTCTTAAGTTATTAAAGATTCTCCAGATTCACCTCTGTGCAAAGCTTAATTATTTTAATATATTATTTTTAAAAAATTAATATATTTTGATTCTGTTTTCCCTACCTCTAACTTTTCCAAGATTCTCCCCCACCTCCTTATCCACCCAATTTTATGTTTTCTCCCTCAAAAAGAAAACCCAAAAGATTAAAAATTTAAAAAAAATCCAGTAAGACAAAAAGTACCAAAACAAAAAGTACACACCTCCTGGCTATGGGACCTGCCCTGTAGTGTGGTTCATACTATGCACCTAAATGGATCTGTTGTTCTGTGATCTAAAGAAGAAAAGGAGGACAATTAAGAACTGGTGAAAATTACTAATACTCATTGTATAGATATATTAAACTGTCAAAGAATTTTTGAAAGAACAAATTAAACTTGTTAACTACAATTAAATTAAAGTTTCTAAATAAAATAAGCAAACCAGTGAAAAATAACAGCACTACTAAAAAATCTAATTTAATGAAGTTAAATAACCTCTAGGCAGATTGAAGAAGAAGGAAAAAACATGTAAATTGCCAGTATCAATAATGAGAAATATCATTAGAAAGACCATAGGTCAAAATGATAAAGAATATGCTAGTATATTATGTTATGTAAATAATATAGAATACTTTACATATATACTCTTTATGTTCCTTTGAATATACAAATGCCTTGATAACTACTATTAGAGTCACTAGAGAAAAGTATAAGGATATACCCATATTTATTAATTAAATATTAAAATTTTAATCATGTTCCCTTCCATTCATGCTTATACACAGATATGTCAGACCTAAATCATTTTACTGATGAATTCCACCAAACATTTAAGGGAGAAAGGAGGCCCCACATCAACAACTCCACCTGGTCAATATGACGTCATAATACTGATAGTGCTACTACAAGATCTGTTTTGGGTACCAACCCCCCCATCACTATCATTCAAAAGAAGTCAAGATCTTTCAAGAGGCACAAAATACCTCCATCCCTATCAGATTCCCTCAGGAGTTGGGAATCTTGCTAAAGGATTTGTGAGTCTTTTTGGCTCTTGGCTCACTCTAGGAGAGCCCAGGCCTTGGGAAGTGGTGGAGCAAGATGTGGAGCAAGGGACTGACTCAGCAAAACAGCATCTAAGGAAAAGTCCTGGCTTCCAACTCTCAGATTCCAGTCTCCACACTGCTTTAAAATTTCTTGCCTTGTGGCCCTATTTGATGGGAAGTACATTTTTGTTCCAGATATTTATTTAAAAGTTTAATTTTCACTTAATAAATCCACAGCCATGGCATACACGGAAGGTTTCCCCAATGGGTAATTTATGCTCATTGAAGAATTACTTTTGAAAGTGCATGGGTTGCCTGTCACTGGGGGAAATTGTGGCCACTCTGTTCTTAGACTTATTGGCTGTTATAGATTGAGGAGTTGATATATATGTGAAATGTTTATGCCTTCTCTTTCTTGTTAATTATCGATCTAAACCTTTGTGAATTCCAAGACATTTGTGAACAAGGCTTTCATTAATCCCCAAGGCTGCTGAGGGTCTGGGCAACGGGGTCTCCAATTTATAAATATGCAAGAAACTTGCAAACGAACATCATCATTTCTAGGGTTGCACAATGAGTCAGCGATGACCAGGCTTACAGAGTTTATAGCGTGGGTTTGGAATATTTGGTGGGCTTTGAAAAATGACTCTGCATCCATAGGGGACACATTTAAAACTAGCTACAGAATAAATAAGGGGACAAACACACAAACACACATGCACACATCCCTTTCTGGCCTTCTTGGGGACTCCCTCCCCCACCCCCACCCCCAGACTCTACATCTATTCACCTCTACTTGGTTGTAATCTCCATTCCAGTGAATTGATCCATTTGTTCTGAAATAGACAGGGCTTTCCAGACAATTCAATTCCTTGTTTATTCTTCTACCTTGTTTAACCCTCTAACCCCTTCCCCTGCTATTTACCACTAGTGTACCACCCTAACTGCATTAGAGCATCAGAGAATGAGTCTAGATGAGGTATCTTTATTCTCTTCACTGGACATGGCCTCTGATTTCTCTACTAAGCTGCAAACCCCACAGGAGGAAGTGGGGGCTGTTGGTAGGTGAAGCTCCAGCTCTTTGTTCACTGCCTGTCATTTCCTGAGAAGGATTAACGCCACTTCCGCCAGTTCAAACATCTGAACTAGTCAAGTATCTGGAATCTGAGGCTAGTTCCTTTCCAATATTGTTCTTAACTCTCATTTTCTTGACATCTACGATTTGGGTGAACAGTAGACATTAGTTCCTACGGGTGTTAAATGCCGAGGTGGACAATCAACCATCACCATTCTGTGGGTCTTATGGAACCTTTTAGAATGTTTGCTGCACTCGATTGAGATTTTAGAATATTTTCTGCACTCGATTGAGAACATTGAAAGACTTAGCCTCCTTCATGGGCTAGTCTTACAAGTGTATCCAGTCTGCTGTGTAGCTGAGTCTAGCTTAAAACACAGCTCAGCAAAAACACCATAAACGGTCTCAGTGCAGTGGGAGATATTTTGTAACTCGAATGCTTGCTTTTCAAGGTTAAGTACGTCTGTCAGAGGCTGGCTTTGCTTCAGAGCCATTTGCCTAAGGTAAGGACTTGACAAAGCTCAGACCCAGACCAGTAAACTTCAACCCACTCAAAACAGCTCATCTGCCCTGGGAGGACCTGAGAAGGTACCTCACCGTGCCCTTTTCTGTTTAAGACAGCCAACTTTCAATCGCATGCTTCTGATTACAAACTCAAGCGTAAGGGGGTGGGGGCGTGAAGGGGTGTTAGCCTCCAGGAGGCCTGTGGTTTTATGTGTGTGAGAAAACACATTTTGCTTCAGTAGACCTTTCTCCCGCCCCCACTCTCCTGCCCCACTCATTGCTAACAGATGCCGTCGCCAAGGCAGGAGCCAGGCAGGAATAGGAGCATGCAGGCTCCCACTCTTGTGAGAAGCCCAGGAACTGATGAGCTGCTGCAGAGCAGGGCTGCCAAGAGCCTTGCTTTGAATTTCCAATCTGTACCCCCCACCACCACTATCCAGACCTTCAGACACTTTCTGTTCTGTGTCCTTTAAGTCTGAAAACTGCCAGATGAAAGGAAGCTGGTTCAAAGCACTAAGGAACTGATGCTCCTTCAAGGCTAGCAAATGATCTGCGGCCTCCTTCCTCCCAGGAGTCCAGCTAAATGTTGAAAAGGAATAGTGTGTACTGAGAGTCGCAAGCAATGTGCTCATGCGCACCTCTACCAATAGATAGCATATAACGCCCCCATGGTCCAAACCTCTCGAAGCCAGCCCAAGAAGGATATTGCCCTGGGGACCCTGATTAAGCATCTCATGACCCCTGTGCTCTTTTGAGCCTCATTCATATTCATCTAAGCACTACAACATCCTGACTTTGTATAGTGCTACACGGGAAACTCCTTTGTGGCAATGAGTTCATCTAATGTCCTTCTGACTACTAATCAAGCCAGTGTTTCTGCCTCACCCCTCACTATGCTGAGCAAGGTGACTTCTGCTGTTGAAGCTTACTCTCACTCCTGGGTAAGGAGACCGCAGATGCCACTGACTCTCTGACTCACACTCTTGACACTTTATACTGAAAGCACCAGTGTCTGCCTCTGGTGTACCCATCCAGGAGCCTCTCTCTTATGTTCCAGCGCAGAGCTAGAACATTCTAGCTGTTCAGTAATTGTGTGTTGGGTAAATTCCATACTGTGAGCTTGGTGTCAGGGACTATAGTTAGATCCTGCCCAGCCAATTATGTAACTTAGACTGTGCTCTATGGATGCAGTAAAAGTTGACTTCCTAGACTGAAAAGTGGCAAAGTGGCCTTTGCACTTTCCTCTACTCCATCATTCTTATGGGGTCCACGGGAAACCAGGTTTTAATGGGATATTTCAACAGGCACAGCACATACATAAGCCAGCATCACAATTGTGCTCTTTTATCATCTCTGATGTGGGATTACCCTCTGTATGCTGTGAATACCATGGATTAATAAATAAACTGCTTTGGACCTATAGTAAGGCAGAACATAGCCTGGCAGGGAAAACTAAACTGAATGCTGGGAGAAGGAAGGCAGAGTCAGAAGCTGTGTAGTCCTGCCTAAGACAGATGCTGGAACTTTACCCAGTAAGCCATAGCCTCGTGGCAATAATGATTACTAGAAATGGGTTAAATTAATATGTTAATTTAAGCCAATAAGAAGCTAGAGCTAATGGGCCAAGTAGTGATTTAATCAATATAGTTTCTATGTGGTAATTTTGGGGCTGAGCAGCTGGGAACAAACAAGTAGCCTCTTACATCACACCTCTTCTGAGGTTACTGCTATTGGGAACAGGGACCAAAGGGGAGATCCTTCTGAAGAAATCTATTTCAATGGTATAGCAGGTAGATCCTGTCCTTAAGTCAATTTTGGCACAGTGTGGGACAGGAGACTGCTCATCTCTAAAATAGGAGATTGAAACAGCCATTCCCACGTCCTCACAAAATGTGAGCCCAGGGCTGATGTAACCTCAAGAGTTTGCAAACTCTTCCAGCAAGGAGAGGTTACCTTCCTTAAACAAATGATTATGTGCACAAAAGTTTAAAAGGTGAATGTGGGCCTCTAAAGGAAGCCAATATTTGCTTCCTTGTAAAGCTCAAAAGCTGAATTGGTGGTTTGGCTTTTCATCATATATGAGGCAACAGGGATTCCTGAGGAAGAACAGAGAGAAACAGTTTATTAGTAGCAATGCCAAGGACTAGGGGGAAACAGAAAAGTAAAAAGCAAAGGAACACTAGATACATAGTACAGGAATGCCCGGGCTCTGGTCAACAATGTCACAGCAGAAACTCAGGCTCCTAAGTCAGAGATCTGGAAGATATTCTTGCTGGAATCACAAAGACCACCAACCATTTGGTTAGAAGGATTTTCTCAAGCCATACTTAGTATTCCAAAGCTTACTTTCTACACTTGATAACAGAGTACCTGAGCCTTGTGTTTCTCTGTCATTTTCTGCTCTGGATTCTGTCAATGCCCTGCACACACCTCTGTGTCATTGGCCTGGTAGGGTTATACCTCTTGGAATGAAGTTTGACCAGTCATGCAATGAGGCAGGAGGTCTTGAAGCTGCTTCATCTTTATTGGTCCTCCAGACAAATCTGGTCTTTATGAGAAAGCTTCTGGGTTTTTACACTAAGATCTCCTAAAAGCCATCTTGGGGAACCACATATATGGGGTTGATCTACAAAGTAGCCAATAGTGATAATCCTGAGAGTAAACCTGAAAACATGGACAAATATCTTAAAGATGCTCATTGTTGGGGTCAGATGAGGGAACATGTTTGCTTCTAAGAATAAAACACAAACAGAAGGCCCAGTGTGCTTTTCAGCCTTTCAAACATAGTCTAGTGCCAGAACTTGAGGTATTTTCATCATTAGCTATAGCCTCAGATTTCAAGCACACTTATGTGAATAGTAATTCTGGGGTTAAGGAAAAAGCTTCTATTCTTTAATATAAAATATTTAGTCATTCCTGCTTAGAATTTCCTGAGCCATCCCTACCACCAGCCACAGGTCATTCTCCATGCTCCTATCCGAAACACTTATATCTGCCACATCATTTATTATATGGGAATAAAGCTGTGTTAACAAGCTGGATTTTCTAACAAACTATTAGTCGGTGAAAGCCATAGCTCTGGCTTGTGTGACTAATGTTGGTGGCCAAGCCTTTCTTAATGACCCAAGGGCTTAGCAAATCATCTGACAGTTAGCAGGCATTCTGCTAATGCTTGTGGATTGAAACATTGACCAAATTCTTTAAGGATCCAGGAAAAGGAAGTGTAGAAGTCCATTAACTATCCAGAAGCTAAGCAGGCCAAGTACTTGGTCAAGAATCAAGAAGAAAACTTAAAGAAGGATGATAAACAAGTGTTTATTTAGATCAATGGATAGAAAGTTAGGTGGATGAATGGATCAGTAGATCAGTAGATATGGAGAGAGGGAAGGCGAGAGGGATCAGGCAACATTCAGTGAACTTGCCGGGCACCAAAAGTGTTAAGTAGTCTATGGATGCCATCTCATTCAATTCCTTGTAACTTATAACCCCCGTGAAGTCACAGTACAACTATCCTAGTTGGTTTTGCTTCTATAATAAAGTACCATGATCTTAAACAACTTGGGGAGGATAGGGCATGGATATTATGTCACTGTGACTGGTTGTATAAAGAAGCTGGCAGGCCAATAGCTGGATAGGATAAGGTCAGGGAGAGAGCCAAACAGAGAATGCTGGGAAGAATAGTAATCAGAAGAATCTCAAGAGACACAGAAAGAAACAAGATGAAGGTGCCTTGTTGACAGAAGGTATTACCATGTGGCACAGGGTAGATAAGAAATGAGTTAATTTAAAATGTAAGAATTGGATAGTAACAAGCCTGAGCTATCTGCCAAGGGTTTATAATTAATAGTAAGTCTCCATGTCGGTTATTTGGGAACCGGCGGACAGGAAAAAAATCCACTTACAATAAGGTTTATTTGGCTTGCAGTTAGAGTCCCTCATCAAGACACGCCAACGTAGAGGCTCAAGTAGGGACCTGGAGACAAACACTGAAGCAGACACCAGGAAGGAATGCTGCTTACTGGCTCACTTCCATGGCTTGATCAATCTCTTTCCTTCCACAACCCAAGAACAGTGTGCAAAGGTGCTACTGCCCACATGAACACAGCCCTCCCGTATCAACCATTAATGAAGAAAATGCCCCGTGTACATACCCACAGGCCAATCTACTAGACTCAGTTCCTTGATTGTTCCCAGGCATTCAGTTTATATCTAGTTGACAAAAACTAGATACCCCAATACCCAGTAGCTTCAGTTTAGGATGTAAGGGAACCTCTATCAAAGAGACTTTTCATATCTGTAACTCTATGAATTATCTATACTCACTAAACATGCATTGAAGATGATGGAATGGATTTTACCTGAGTATATGATTTGCAAAGGCAAATTCTATTGTAGGAGGCCTCATTTCTTTAGGCCTGGCAGATTGCTGCCCTGTATCTTTCTTTATGAGACTTCAATGAGCCCCAAGGGCAATTTGAAGAAGTTAAGAGCAAGGAAAGGTAGCTCTCCCATCAATGAAAGTGTGTGGTGACTGTGAATTTGGGCTGAAGTGGTGGCCAGTAGACCACAAACTCTCCTCTCCCTTGTAAAGGGAGATCTAGGCATGCAAAAGTTTTGCCAGTTGGACCACATGGGCTCTTTTCTACCAGAATCCTTTAGGAAGGCAGTTCTGGGGGTAGCTGGGGTGGCTAAGAGCCAGCCTCGAGCTGTGTGTGGCCCCCTTGGAACATACTTATTATATTTGACAGGGAAGCCTGTGGCACTTGGGTGCCAGGGTCTCCAGTGGTAATCCAGACAGGAACCAGGCAATTGTGAGTAACTGAAAATGATTAGCTTTAAAAGTGGATATATTACTTGTCTCCTGTCTTAAAAATGCTCTCACAGAGGGAATGACAATTTCGGATTTCTGCAGCTAGCTTAGAAACCAGCACAAAAATGCTATTATATTTGGTGAATGGCAGCAAAGTCTACATTGTTTAGTATCACGGTATTTAATATTTTGATTGAAACGTGAACTACAGTATGAGAACTGGGGCAACTGCAATCATATTGTGTATTAAATACATAACATTTTATAAATGTTAATGTTTTATACTGAATGTACCATATCTACTAAATACATACTTAATTATAATGTAATCATAATTGTATTATTTATTATAGAATAGAAATGTTTTTATATTAATATATTGTTATATGGAAGTATATTTGCATAAATTAAAATTGTTGTTTATAATTGCATGCTACATCTTAAATGCATAGTTTTATAAACAAAATTAGAGCCTCATTATTATTGGAATATGACAGAATTCAGGACATCCCTGTGCATAGTTCTTCCCAAGCACCCTGCAATACCCCGTTCATCCAAGCAATTCAGCCATAGAGCTGGTTCATTGTCACTAAGGAATGCAACTGTCAGTCCCACTGTTTGAAATGTTCTTCTCTTCTCTTGAATGTGTTAAACTATCATGAATGTTGGTTATTCTTTACCCATAGCTCATTTTGTCTCAGCAATCAGTACCTTCCCCTGGCTTATAAAAAAAATCTCGGGAAGATGATTTAGAAAGAGAAGAGAGCTTCACTACAATTGTAGTGAAGTTATTTCTTTGTTTCCAGAGCTTTTTTGCAAAAAGTTCTTCCTTGCTACTGGTCCTACTAAAATCAACCTCCCCTCAGAGGTAAGGAATAGCTTGAAGCAAGTTTTTGTTGACATAAATTCCACATTGCCTGGTGCTTTGTTTGCTTCACACATAATTCACATTTTTGTATCTTATATGTATTTTTCATAGCCCTTTCTAAAGCAGTGTCCTGGCTTCATCTAGGGCTCCCCATCAGGGGTCAAGTTTTCTGCAGATAACTGGGCTAGGGGTGTTGATGGAACACTCAGCAGGATGGAGCTGACATTCTAGAAACTAAATTCCTGCAACACAGACTTTAAAATTCATCTCAGATCAGACCATAAAGAAAACATAAAAATGAACAATGGTTCAGGTAGCCCAGACCTAAGGGTGCAACAAAAAAAATGAAAGTAGCTTCTTGTCTATTCTGTTCTGAAGGAGTTTTCACAAAAACAGTTGTAGAGAAAGGGGGCAAAAACCATTAGCTTTTGTTGACTCAGGTAGGCTCCACAGACAAGAAGCAGAAGCAGGGTACCACACTGGAACCACTGGGCATTTGTAAACTGGGTGGCTTGTTACGCTCCCTTAAACCTTTCAGGAAATAGCCTGAAAGTAAAATCCCATTTTCTAACCACAGCTTCAGAATACAAGAAACAAACTTCTGGATATGGATTATACACACGACGAATCTTGTGGCAAGAACTGACTTTATGGATGTCTAAAACGAAATGCTAGGATAAACCACTAGCACTTTTCTAACATTCTACATCATGCAAGACTCTGCTCTGCAACAGTTCCCAACAACACTGACGCTTCATGAGGATGTGCTCCATCTCAAAAGGTATCCCATGACCTTATTCAACAACCTTCTATAACCAAATTCCTCCCAACCCTACTATAAAACACTCCTCTTTATCTTCCATGCTTGAGTATAGATATGCTTCAAAGCCACAAGGAAAAGCTCTTCACCACTTCTGTTAACCACAGGTGGACTGTATGACAGTTATAAGACTAGGTTTTAAATTCCTTCTGTCCTAGATTCACTTAGTTTTGGGCAAGTAACTTAAGTTTTCCAGCTCTCAATTCAGTGGGAGAATAGACTCATGATGCATGTCTATACCAAATTTAGATTTGCCTTTGCGATGGGTGTTGCCACTGTAGAAACATGGCAAAGGAGCACTGATCATGAATCAGAGACCTTATGCACTGGTGTGGCTTTTCAATGACAAGCATGTGACATATGTGAGCCTTTTAGCCTCTCTCTAACTAATCCGTCCTTTTCTACAATATCCTCCATAACACTTGCCTAGTGGCATTTCATTATTGCTTTAAAGAACAATTAGAAATGTGTGCCGTCTCATCAGGGCAGTTGCTGATGCAACTCCAGTGTAAGATTAGAAAAACACTCAGTGATTAATAA
>LOJH01050280.1:0-12708 GCA_001685095.1 Ellobius talpinus
AAAGTGTGGAATATATACACATTAGAGTACTATTCAGCGGTAAAAAACAATGACTATGTTGAAGTTTAAATTAAAGTTAAATCCTTTCTTTTTATTTAAACAGAAAGGGGGAGGTGATGTGGGATCTCCCTCTGTATGCTGTGATTACTATTGGCTAATAAAAGAACTGCTTTGGGCCTATAGCAGAGCTATAGGGGAACAGAGGTAGGTGGGGAAAACTAAACTGAATGCTGGGAGAAAGGAGGCAGAGTAAAGAAGAAGCCATGTAGCCCCGCCAGAGACAAACACCAGAGAGTACTTTACCCAGTAACCCACAGCCATGTGGAGATACACAGATTAATAGAGATGGGTTGGTTTATGGTATGAGTTAGCCAGAAATATGCTTAAGCTATTGGCCAAATAGTGTTGCATATAATTTTGATTTGATTATTTCGGGGCTGAGTGGCTGGGAACTCACTAGTGGCCTCATTTGAATAAATAGAACCCTGACACTTGAGGGAAGAGGCTAGCTAAGACATCCAATTTAGGGCTGTGCAAATTCTCTCATATCACATTGTCCAGCTGTGGTTCTCTGTGCTAATTATTATCTATTATAAGAAGGTTGCTAATAAAATGGAAATTGGAAATGCATTGCTACACATGTTCTAATAAGTTTCTGACCAAAGAAAGAAAAGAAAAAAAGAAGAGAAACCCCTCCAAGATATTTACAATAATGTACTGTGAGTAGTTATCCAGACAAATTCTAGTGACAGGAATAGAAATGATAGAATAAGTAGAACCTCCTGACACATATTGTTTTTTCCAAGGCTTCTTTTCTGCCTGATTGCTCTAATTATTACATACTTATGACTGATCTCTTGAGAAACTCTCACCTTGTCGGAATGTCAAAGTGAGAAGTGATCTCTGTAATTTTTCATTAGTCACTGGGTAGTACATTCAAACAGCAGATTACTCCTTCTGACTGACTTGCTTGGCTGGTGCCAAAGTCTGTTCAATGTTCTCTATGCATTGTTTACTTTTGTATTTGTGACTCAAAGTCATTCTGCCAAGAAGTCCATGAGTTCTATAAAATATGTCACTGGGAATAGGTCGGCTGACATCATAAGAGTAATTATATCAAGTAAATTGTTCAAGAAAATCTACATAAATGTGAAAAAATATACTTCCATGTAGGCAATTAATTCTTACAATAATAAAATGAGGAACTGATTATCTCTTGTGTGCCATTAGCTAGAAGAGATGATTAATCAGTAAAAAAAAGGGAGGGGACGGAAGCATAGTCAGAAGATGATGAGCATATTCCAAGCAGAAAATAGAACAGAAATGAAACACACAAGGAAGGTCAGAGCATTAGTACAATGCTCATTGCTGGCATTGTCTGCAGTATGACTTCCTAGCATCAGCATCAGGACCCTGATAACTATCCAGCCTCATAAGCACTCTGATCTATAACCCAGGGTAAGATCCTGGGGGATGAAGGCTGTACCAAATGTAATCAGCTGAACAGAAAGGCACACTTATGTGGAATTAATCCAGCAAGTCTATAGAACAGGAATCTTGTTCCTGCATTGCTGTGTTCCAAAGACTCTTCCAACTCCTTTCTCAGATTAAGGTTTACATGGCATGGTGCTTTATCATTTGATATCAGATTTAAAACTACTGAAAACTCTGTTGTTCTAAGGAATCGGTGCGTATTTATTTGTTGTTTTTAAATTCTATATGTTATGTAGATAGCCCTGTTTTCTCTCAGATTCTTTCTACCTCCAGATCTAAAAAGCAGTTCAGAAAAACAGCTAATTATGAAAAAAGACTTACACACTAATTTTCATAACATTAACCACATATATTGGATTATACAGATTCTCATAATTCTTATCAGATCAGACCAGTTGTACAGGAAAAATGCATCTATTTGAATATAATGCAAGTCAAATCATACTCATTACTCATTTCTTCATTTTTCAAAAAGTAATTTCTTTCAGGTTTATAGTATGCAATGTTAATATTTATTTCAAATGTTATATATTAAACCTGGTTTCACATGCCTATAATCCCAGCACTCCAGAGGCTGTGATAGGAGGACACTAAAGTATAGGCCAGCCTGTGTTATATAGTGAGTCCAAGACAGCCTGAGCTATAAGGTAAGTTCCAAGGTAACCTAGAACATATATTAGACCCTGTCTTAAACAACAGATATCTGTCTTGAGTTTCACGGAGCAGAACAGTGGATGTGGTGGTATGTCTGTGATAAAGATATACACATGCTAGAAAAGAATTTAATGTTCACACAGTTCAATGTTCATATAATATACAGATATTGCAGATCACAAAAGCAAGAGAGCCACACTATACGAAAGTAAGCAGAACAACAGAGCTAAGCTACCAGCTATCGAGCTCCAGTGGTCTTTAGTCTCCCCTGCCATAGTACTGGAGATCAGGTGGCACACAGACATGGAATTTTTGATGTGGGCAAAAACCCAGATACTCAGTTTCAGATGCTCCTTGCCACTGAGCCATCCCTCTAACCCTTTACCTTTTTACAAACCTTTTGCTTTTCACTTGATAAAATCCCATCTGTATTCATGCATATTTTCCACTTTTTCTGTAGGTGCTGTAAGATATCAAAAATGAGTTTAAAGTATATTAGCTATTTCTAAGTGTGAGCCAATTCTGTGATAGCTTTACCTGCTCTCTCTTGACTATGCTCACATTTCCTTACTCCTCCATAAGCCTCATACTTTTTATGGAATATTAAATAATGTATTTTTAAAAAGCGCAGTAGGTGATGTGTCTTTAAAAGTATCCTCCTCGTTTTTATTTTTATTTTTTATTTTCGAGACAGGGTTTCTCTGTAGCTTTGGAGCATGTCCCGGAGCTTCCTCTTGTAGACCACGCTGGCCTCGAACTCAGAGATCCATCTGCCTCTCCTCCAGAGTGCTGGGATTAAAGGCGTGTGCCACCATCCTCCGCCCCATTTTTTTTAAATCAGGCTTCTTGTTAGGAAATTGAGCCAATCAAATCTTTAGATTTGCTGAATCTTAGATTTGTTGATGCTTTAGTTTGATTCAGTTCGCCGTGTGTTTCAAATATGCTTGCCTTCTCAGAAGCCGTGCCAGCGCTGGAGCTCTCTTTGTACCTTATGTTCTACTGCTGACACATTCTTACCTTTCAAACCTCAGGTTCAAACATGCCCACTGTGCATCCCACCCTGCCGGAGCCTTCAGACAGGAAGCACCGCTGAAGGGCTGGGACCTGCAGAGGATGGATGTGCTCCATTATCCTGCCTTAGCTCTGCCTTTGACAAAACACAGCTGATCACCTCCTTTCTGAAAGCCTCCAGGAAAGGTCTGGGAGGTGGCTGCTAGGATTGGTGCTCTGGGGACTTGCAATCCCTCATTCCAGCCCACACATAGCCAGTAAACATTCCATCAGTCTCCCTTGGCCCGTTTATGGAGCCTCCCTCCGCCTCCCACTGCTCTAAAGATTAAAGCAACTACAAATTTCTTAGCTCCCTGGAGTTCTCAATGTTTTCTGGATTTGAGTTTATTTATCTGTGTCCTCATCTCTTGGATCTGATTCTGTTTCTGAAAAAATCTGAGATTAAAGCAACAGTGTCTTGTTACTTAGAAAGCTGGACTTTGTGTTTTTCTTACTTTATAATAATTTCAAACCACTTTCCTCAGGATTTCTGTACCTACTGCTTCTCTTAACCTGCAGGGCTGATAATCACAGATAAAGATTTTTCTTCCCCGCCTACACTCACTCTGTCATCAGTTGATGTGCTCTTGCTGTACAAATCTACTTGACAGATGTGAGTGTCACATCTGGTAATGCATCTTCTTCCACAAATGCTTCATTTCCATCATTTCCTGTTCCATGTATTCTGAACTTCGCTGTACTCAAGCAATGACTCTGATCTTCCGTGGGAAGCACAACAGAATTGCAGGCTCTTGGTTAGCTACAGTTCTCCATTCTTGGGTTGGTTCTTACTCCATAACATTGCTCAAAGATGTTGCCTTGATCTTAAATGTTTCTTGGATGGATCTTTGTCCAGAGCTTCTGACTGTCTTCTAGATTGTCTCTTCCTGACATCTTCTGTTTCTTAATAGTAACAATCTTGCTTAATTCTGGAAACTGAAAGTACTTTTGCTAAACTTGGGAATTTGCTGAATTACCCAGATGAACACATGAAATCTGTGCATTGTTCTCATCTCAGAAGGCCCTCAGTACATTCTGAACTGTTATAGTTTGGGAGAATGAACCTTGTCAGTTCCCATTTGTTATCGTTAGTCTACCACAGATGAGCACTCAGACACAGTTTATAGTCAACTGATAGTTTTTGTTCTATCTGCTGGGGACAGACCGGAGTGTGACTCTGAGTGTCCAGAACAGGGTTTTTTAAAGGGGGAACCATAAAACCAGTCCTGGTGTCTTGCTCAGCAGCTTCAGGGGGCAGGGCTTCACAGAAACAAGGGAATGAACAGAAGCTAAGATGAGAGGTTAGCTATAGGGGATTCTGTACAAACAGGCTAAAATAAGCTATCTAGCACAACCTGACCTTATATCCCTATAGTAGAGTTGGTTAATTTTCCAGGGGATTCTCCATCAATGAGTTCAAATTCTAGTTAAATTTGAGATGGCCTCAGCAAGAATATAAGACAGAAGAACATTTGCCTCTCTTGCCCTGCCCGTACACATTCCCTCAACTATTAGAATTCCGACTTGAATGCAGTCAAGCTCACATTTTGTTCAACAACAAATATACATGAGCCATCCCATATTATAATATAACTAGATGATTCTAATCACTTATTATTTTTTACTGTGTCTCCTCTATGTTTAGGTAGGGATCTATACACAAATACACCTTATCATGGTTTGACAGCTGTCAGGATTCAGTACAGTAACATATTATACAGGACTATGGCTTAGGAGCAGTAGGAAATAGCATATATCACAGATTGCAGCAGTCTCTCTTGTGGTATTTTCTAAGTGTGTACTATCATGTTCACACAAAATCAAAGCTGCTAATGACACATTTTCAACTGTACTCCCATCATTAAGCAAATCATTTTTACTTACTAAGTTGGCTATCTCATCTGAGATTGTTCTTATTCTCTGACTTAGATATGGTTCAAATATAAATTATTCCTCACAAACTCATGTGCTACAGATATAGTCTGTGACTGATGGCATTATTCTGGAAGATGATAGAAACTTTAGGTAGGAAGTGGACTCTAGATGGAGGAAGTAGGTCATTAAAGGTGTGACTTTGAAGATTCCCATGTTCTTATCTCTTTCCTTTTTTTATTCTCCTCCCCTCCTTCCTAGTTATCATGCATACAGCCATAATTGCTCTACTACATCCTTTTCACCATGATGCTTGGTCTCACCTGCACAGTGAACATACCACCATGGACTGAAACATCATAAGCCAAAACAAATCTTTCTTGTTCTGTGTTCTTCAGATATTTGGCTACAGTAATAAAAGACTAGCACAATAAGGAAGATGCTATAACATAATAATCAAGATGCCAACCCTGGGATGTAATTATTTCCTAAGAAAAAATCTTCAAGAAACACTTAAATTTTGAATAACTTTCAATATTTGAAACAAACAGGATGGTTGTAGTAGTTTTAGGAACATTGGGCATATGCTCATGTACTTAAATACTTGGCTTCTGGTTGGTAGTGCTGTTTTGTGTGATTATGGAATCTTGAAGAGTAGGACCCTGGGTGG
This sequence comes from Ellobius talpinus, assembly GCA_001685095.1. Classification (NCBI taxonomy): domain Eukaryota; kingdom Metazoa; phylum Chordata; class Mammalia; order Rodentia; family Cricetidae; genus Ellobius; species Ellobius talpinus. Next base: position 5,741 of record LOJH01050280.1, read on the forward strand.
AAAGGGAGAGATCTGAGGACTTATAGTCTCACCCTATAGCCTACTTGCTTCCTCTGCTTCTTATGTGTGCATAAAAATGGATCAGTGAGCTTCCTGCTCTAGCTTTCTGTCACTATGCCTTTCCCCTCTCCCCACTGGGGACTCTCCCTATAAAATAGTAGACCAAAATAAAGTCTTTCTTCTACAGGTTGTTTTTAGTAATTGTTAGCAGAGTTTTCTTTACAGCCTGCCAGTTTCCAAATAACACAGAGGCTTATATTAATTATAAATGATCAGCCAATAGCTCAGGCTTTTTACTAACTAGTTCTTACAAATTAACCTAGTTCTATTAATATCTACGTGCTGTCCCAAGGCTCGTGGCTTTTACCTATATCCCATTTTATGTGTCTGAATTGTTCTGGGTCTGACTGATGACTCCTCTGATTCCCATAACTCTGCCCTTTATCCTCTAAGAATTCTTTTAATCTGGTTTTCACAGTGTATAAAAAGAATGTTTCACAACAGGTAATGGTATCTTATCATAGCAGAAAAGTAACCAATACAGAATTTGGCAGTAATAGTGGTGTTTTACTGTGAAGAACCTGACTATGTTTTTTGTTGGTGCTACTGATGTGCTTCTAAAAGAAAATGAGCAATGTGGGTTGTTTAGAAGTTGACTAGAAAAGCAGTTTGGTACTGTATGCAGAACTTAATAGACCGTTCTAAGAGACCGTTCTAAGAGAAGCCTAGAAATGAGTAACGCTGAAAGTAATGTGAAAAGTGGAGGTATAGTTCATGAGGTTTCATAAGAGAACAAAGACTCTTTCAGAAGCAACTGGGTAAGAAGACTTTCATGTGATCTTTTGGCAAAGAATTTGGCTAGTTTCTGCTAAGATCTTAAATTTTTTTCCCAAGGTTAAAATAAAAGTCAGTGTGTTAATTTCTTTATCAGCAGATGTTTCAAGGAAACTTAATGTTGAATCTGTGACGTGGTTGCTGCTATTTTTTATGCAGATTTATAGTGTGAAACAGCAATAAGTGGGGGCAAAAAGAGTTATAAAACAGGCAGTTTGGGGAGGAGAAGAGAAGAAAGGCTGCAATTGTTAAGAAGATTAGTGTCATTAGATAAAAATCTCCAACTCCAAATTAGGAAAATTGAAAAATTAGCTGAGGGAAAGATATCTAAAACTTCTTCCAAATCTTAAAAAGAATGAGCCAAAGGAGTCTTTTGTTCATATAAAGCAAAGTCATGAGAAGCTGCTGCTAGTGTGGTCAAAGTCAGGGTCTCTCAAGTGAGGAGCAGAACCTGGGCTGTCATCCACATGGTACTGATGTCAGAGACATGAAAGATGCAAGATTAATGGGTTTCTGGAGTCTTTCTCAGTGACTTCAGGGAGATCTTAAGACCAGGTACTGTATGGCAGGGTTGAAGTTCCTGCAAAGATACCCTAGGAGGCCATTGTGTGGCACTATGAAGGTAAAGTATGGGTTGCAGAAGAGACCCTAAGATGCTGGAATCAACAAAGCCGTGGGACATCACCCAAGAAAAGCTTCATACAGTGAGTAGAAACAGCCTAAGAAAAAGAGGTATGTTGCAACCAGCAAAGCTGGAGAGGCAAGCCCTTTGAAATTAAAATCTTTGATACAGGACATGGAGTTACAGGGCTTATCACTCCTGGCCACCAGGGAGAAATACACACACTGAGCCCGGAGTCTATCAAGCAGGATCTCATTTAATTGCATCAGGCAGGAACTTATATAGGCTGAGATGGGAGTGGGAAGCCTCGGATGGGTCGACGACGCAGAGGAAGGTGCAAGGGCCAATAATATTCTGCCATGTTAGTGGTGGCTGAGAAGAGGCAGGCCTAAGTCAGGTAGCCAAAGATAGGTCTCCAAACTCGAGCTAGGCTCAGAAAGTTACACTAGGCCTCACCAAACTCAAGTTAGCTTTAGGAAGTTACACTGGGCCTCATGCCCAGGCCTCATGAGGCCCAGCAATGTCACAATGGGAAATAACTTGTGCTTCTCCACTTTGCTAGCTGTGTGGCCAGACACAAAAGACAGAACCTGGAACCTTTCTATCTTCTCCCTTTCCTATTGTTGCTGTGCACATGTGGAGGCCAGTGGTGGATATAGGGATTCTTCTTCAAACATTCTCCAACTCAGCTTTTGAGATAAGGTGTCTCACTTAATCTGGACCTCATCGATTTGTCAAGGCCAGCATCTGCTTTCCCAGAGCTGAGATTACAGATACAAACAGCCATGCCCAACTTTCTTGTGTGTTCTAGGGGAATGAAACTAGATTAGTCATTTCTGTGGGAAAAATACTTTACAGACTGAGTGATCTCTCCAGTCTGTATTTCCTGTTTAAAATATATGGGAAATTATAATTGAATGAATTCCATAGATTTCCCATATAAATTAAGAGATGAACTAAAGCACTTCATATACACTGCAGAATACAACAAATTTATTTCATTTGTTAAATATTACCTAATTCACAACATTTTCTCATTAGTTGATTAAGACAGACTTTTAAAGTTGAAAATCAATTTAAAGTTAGTCATTAGTTGTAAAATTTGAATATATAGAGATAATTTATACTATGTAGGTATGAATGAAATATAGATGTACTTGGGGCTAACTAGAATATCTCAGTGCACAAAAGGTTGTTCAAAGATATGAATTAAAGTCTAAAGAGATGAATTATTTGCAAAATTTAACACAGGATATTAGTTTGAAAAGAAAGGGAACAACAAAGTTTTAGCCACAGAACCAAGAATTTGCTATGAGTGAATGTAGGTCAAAAGACCACAGGGAATAATAATTTTGTTATGTCTCTGGGAAACTATCACAGAAATGCAGCCAGAAATGCTCCGCTCCTTTAAGTCCCACTGTTCTATGAGAGATAGTTAAGTAAAATAAGCCTGACTCAGAAGAACAAAATGTACATAATTTTTATACACAGAATTGAGGTTTAAAATGATATATGTGTACACATATGAAAGCAAGTAAACTCATCTTACTAATGTTACCCAACCAGCTTGAAATTTAAAGGTGTAGACTGTGACTAACTTGCATATTAGCAATAAACCATATACTTCAGAACAATTAGGAGAGTAAAATATTTACAAATTATTTGTATGCTCAAAAGTTTTAGCAACTAATTTCTAATAAAGTGACATTTGCAATTTGGCTGCTAGCTCTTAATATGTGGGTAATTCCCATTCGAGGAACTTATGAAAACCTCGAAAGGAAGAAGCCTGCTTTGAGATTGAACTTATGAAGAAATACCTTAATTTCAACACCCGTGAGAACCTACCCCGACTGCAACTTCTGTTCGGCTATCTCACACTATTAAATCATCGCCCACCCTGGTACGTGGTCAGATGCACATCTCAGAATTCAGGAAAACTCTGCCAATTGACTGGAAACTTTTCAAATATTTTTCCTTTAAAATGTGTTTTAATGATTTAAAAAAAAGAATCGGAGAAAACAGGCCTATCCCTCAATTTATCTTTAAAATACCTCACTGTTTATGAACAAAAGCTTTCTCACAATAATATCTAATAGCTGCAATAGTTACCGTTTAAAACAAGCATGATTGCTTTCTGCATCCTAACAATAACAAGCACATGGGTAAAGGATGGTACTTACCCAATGTTTTCTAGGCTGGGTACATACTGTATAGCATATTTTAGGCCCAGGCAAACTATCTCTGAAGGCTGTACCACTGAATCCACAGGAACTGTCTCCTCGGGATTCACTGCTACTTGAATTCTAATAACATGGGCAAAGACTGTGTCAAAATGATAACAGCAACAGAAAAAAAAGGCTGCATAAATACACACTTAGAAATTCTTTTGAGTAAGGACTTACTTGTGCTGGAAAATAATACAGGTCAAATTAGAAAAATAGGTGCTAATTCAACATTGTATACAATATTTATTTTTTGAAGCTTTTAAAAAGGCAAATGATGGGTATTTCTGTTTCTCTTAAAAAAATATGGGTGAAATAAGAGATGGGAAGTTTTTGCCATAACCTCCTTCCAGCTTCCTCTTAGCTCTGGGTCTCCATGTAAAGAAATCAGATGCTACCCCCCCCAACAAACACACAGAGAGCACAGTGTAGAAGATGGATACAATTTATTACTGAAAAGTGTGAAGCATTCCAAATAGTAAGCATGGACAAAGGCCATAGGTCACTTTTAAGGAAGGCTCTATAAGAGGTTAGAGTGACAACAGCCAGGGAGACCACTGTGCTGATCTACATGTTTAGGAAGGGACTGTTTGCTTCAACTTTCTGGAAGAGCTTCTTGAAGGTGTTTTCCTATTTAGGTGATTGACAGGCCCATTTTGATTAACTCTTAAGGGTAGTGGTAGCAAAGTTAGTGAGGCAATGTATAGAAATAATACAGAAAGGCAGATGAAATTATGGGGACATGGGGAAAAAAAGGCTCCCTACTCTGGAGTCTGTTTGAAGCCTCTCACAAGCTGACAGTTAAGGATTCCAGGACAAGTAACATTCACCGTGAGGTTGCAGACACAGAAAAAATACTCTTCTTAAAACATGAAACAACAACCCACTCCCAATAGACTGAACACATAAGGCCTCATGTATGTCCTCACTCATTGATATTTTGTGGAGGTCTCACAAAAGACTTTTGTTTTAGGTAAAGATGTACTAACTTTGTACAACCCTGCGAATTGTTTCATATTATCAGATACAACTCGGCCCCAGACTCTACAGGAGCTACCCTGTAATCTCACTGAAATTCCTTAGTGAGTATTGAAAAATAATTGAAAACCCAGTCCAACACGTCCATGGGGCCACTGTAAAGACAATGAAGTCTTTCTCATACACTCATGTTCTCAGATGAGACTGACCCTTTCTCCGGGTCCCGTTCGTGTCCATGGGGCCACTGTAAAGACAATGAAGTGTGACTCTCTCCTGAGACGTGTACATTCATGTTCTCAGATGAAATTTACCCTTTTTTTGAGTCCCATTCATTTTTTAAGCTCTATGCTTAAAATGTTTTAAAAGCCTTTTAATACACTTTGAATGGGCTTCATATTGGATCTTATTGAAATTCTTCCCTATTATAAAGCCAGGGATCCAGTTATACCTGAGTGGAGAGGTCTTTACAGAACTCTCCAGGCTGCTAGTGACAGCAGCGTAGAGCTATGTTTCTTCCCCTCTACCCGACAGTATTCCTTGAGTCTTGATCAACAAGCCTCCAGTGAGTTTATGATGTTTTAGGTAGTCAGTGCAGAATGTTAGTTTTCCACACTGTGTCTAAAAAACTTTCTTTGATTAATAATGAAAGTCCTACAGTTTCAATTCTTCTTGGTTTTACATACTATGAATTATGAAAGAAGGGTTTATCCTCAGTGATCATCAAGCCTGCTATGCTCTAACTACCTAATTAAAAGCCGTCATTGTGATATCTCATATATTGGGCAAGTGTGGTGGTATGCCTTTAACCCCAGTACTTTGAAAGCATTGAAGGGGAAAGCAGACTGATCTTCAAGTTCTAGGCCAGCCTGGGTATACAGGAAGTTTCAGGGTAGGCCTGTGACACAATGAACCCTATCTAAAAAGCAATCATCAGTACAATGTTTACCAAGTACACCGCCCCAGTGGTATGATTTAATCACTGTTCCCATTGTTGGGAATTTAGTTTATATGACTGGTCACACATTGTACACAACTTTACTTTAGAATCCTCACTAAATTTTGGGATAAATTCCCCACAGTGGACTTTCTAGACCTAAGGAAGTGAAGCTTTTAAATAATCTTAAAACATACTGCTTATGTGGGTGGAAAAAAACAAAACAAACAAAACAAACAAACACCACTGCTCTTACCTCAAGAGGGCTAGGAGTTCATTTTGGAGCCAAATATGAGTGACCATGGCCTGAAACCAAAGTCTCCCGCTATCCCACATACCATGTTCCATCATGACAACAATTTCATGACGTTATTATAGTCTTAGAAGAAGATGGTCATAAATCAAGCTACTTTCTTAAATACAAGGAAAACAGTTTAGGAAAGCAGGCACTTTGGGAGCTCCTCACCCAGTCGTGTTGCTGACTTTTTCCAGCAGAGAAACAAGAATTTCACCACAATTGGTGGCTTAAGGCCCTTCCCTCTTTCTAGCCATAAATCTGTTAATTTTGTAGGAATCTCACCAGAAACTCCATTTACAGAAAAATGCTAAACCCCTGGAGCAACCCATCTGCTCTTGGTTTCAATTTATCAGATTATAATTCCATCCAGACATCTTTTGTATTTCTCGATTATCAAAATGAAAAATTAACAACCTTTGACGATAAGTCTCAAGGGCAACCAAAATGGCAGTATCCACAGAAGCCTCAACTAGCTGTGGGTTAAGACAGGGAAGTGAGTAAGCGAGTGGGGTGGGGTCCTCAGGACAATTAACTGCTCACTTGATCATGGGCCTTGGGAGAGACGCCCTTTTGCATGCACAGAATAATGTGAACTTAAGTACAAAATCAAAACCGCATTAAACAAAGGCGGTGGCGGTGGGGGCGGGGTAGAGGGAATCGTTCTGCCAGTGACTGGAATTTCTAAAGGAAATACAATGCGTGCATCTCTCTGTCAGAGATGTGCACCAACCAGCCCATCCTAACCCCAGGGAGGGAGGCTTGTGGCTGCCACAGTAGCGCTGGCGACTGGGCCTCTGAAAACTGCGACGGTGCACATTTTTCCCCTTCACAAAAGAAATCAGCATGGGAGGGGAGAAAAGGAAATCGATTATTCGTAAGCCCTGCCCAAGTAGCACTGTTTCTAAACTTTCCAGTCTGGAGACTCGACAGGTGACAAAGCCTGGGCAGGCTACACTGGCGACAGCTTCCCTTCTGAGAGCCAGGCCTGAGGAACAGCGCATGCGTAGTGCCCGTTCCCGGGCGCTACCCCGCCTTCAGGAGGCGAACCGCGCAGGCGCACGCGCAGGCTTCCGCGGCGCC
>LOJH01050281.1:0-12708 GCA_001685095.1 Ellobius talpinus
GTTTTTTGTTTGTTTGTTTGTTTTGTTTTGTTTTTCAAGACAGGGTTTCTCTGTCCTGGAGATTTTATGTATTTCTAATGCTCATTTTGTCTTCAGAAGTTCTCATAGACTGATTCAAAGGAAAATTTTTTTGAAACTTCACATCTTTAAAATGACTTTTTCTAGATTTTAAGGAACCATTCTGAAGATCTCATTTATTATCTCTAAGATGATGACTTGTAGGGACTTGGTGAAATGGTTGCCCAGTACAATGCTGTGGGATGATTTTTCTGTATGCTGTGAATATGCATTCCTCTCATTGGTTAATAATCAAACTGTTTGGGAAATAGCCAGTTAGAATAAGGTTAGGCAAAACAATCAAACTGAGAACTCAGATGAGAAGGGATAGAGTCGAGAGAGATGCCAGATAGCTGCTGAACAGCAGGACATGGAGAAAATGAGGCAACAAACCCTGAGCCATGTAGCAAAACATAGCTAGAAATATGAGTTAATTTAAATATAAGAGTTAGCTAATAATAAGCCTGAGCTATTGGTCAAGCATTAATAATTAAATATAAACCTCTGAGTAATTATTTGGAAATGAACAGAGCAGGACAGAGATAGCCTTTTACATTCTGTGTCCAATATGGGACATGAATCCACGTAAGACCTAAAAAAGCTTTAAAAAGGATTCTAAACATACACAAAAATGGAGTTAGATGCAGCTTCTTAGTAACTGTATTTTCTCCAGTGGGCTCTGTTTGCTGGCAGCTAACAGAGGAATGGCTCCTTGAAAAAGCAACTTCCTGGTTCATACTGGCAGCATAGCTCTTTTAGGAGGTTTTGCTGTAGAGCACTTGGTTGGGGTTTGTGATATGGGCTACACACTACTTGGTGGATGTACCACTTCTCAGAGTTGGGGCTTTGAGCATGACTCTCATTGGTACCTCTACCATGAGACAAGACACTCAGAGAACCAAGGGGAAGGAGCCAACTGCCATGCCCTAGCACCATTCACTAAGATGAACAGTACAGACAGCTAGCATAGTGCTTTTACCATCTGTCTCATGTGGTCAAAAAACAATACAGCTACACAGTAAGGACAGATTCAGGCAGAAAAGACCTCTGAACAGATCATAGTGTTTAAAAACTGTCTAAAGGCTTGAGAGAGAGAGGAAAAAGAATAGAGGCAGGCATAGATTAAAAGAGTAATTTAAAGATAATAAAGTGAGGTCTTTGAAGAAGGAATAGAGTAATAAAAAAATTACAAGCTACATAAAGATGGAAAATGCACAGAGTCTGAATTATGTATATCACTGTGTTTTCATTGGTCTTTTTGACTGTTAATGAATTAACTGATGAGAAATATTTTACTGTGGGAGCTGCTAAGTTAACCAATCTATGTATTTTAAAGGTATTGTGACCTTGAAATTTGCATCTAAGGATATGCTGCTTTGGAGAAGAAGGTCTGCTTTTATTTCCACAGAAGATGAGAAGCTGTGGATCCTTCTGGGTTAATATGATTTGATTGAGCAAGACCCCATGAAAGATCTCCAATGGAAATGATGGCCCAGGTGATCCAACATCCACAACAACTTCAAGGTTGCTGGCTGAGATGGACCAGTCATACAAAATACCCCAGTCAGGATTTGAATATAATTCTAAATTTTCTCAGGGTCTCCATAAGATTACCAGTGCCCCCAATCAACAGGAAGTACTTTAGAGAACTATGCCCAAATTCCCAAAATATTATTTGTGAATGTTTGTTCTCATTTAAGGGGGATTTATTATAAATTGTTATTGGTCATGGTCAACCTCTTTCTAAAGAAGAAAGGGGGATATGATGCAGAAATAATGAAAAAAAGGAGTAGATTATTATAATAGAAAAGAGTAGATTATTGAATTTACTTTAACCCAAAAAACCCCAACTAATCTCAAAATGTTTTACATTGGTATGGATTTTAGTTCACTGATATAAATTTGAGATTAATTTTGTTATACTGTACATGTATTTTTAGTCTTGTTTAAGGTATTCTGTTTATATAGCTCAATTGAAATATAAGTTATAATTAAAAATACAAAATTACAAAAATACAGTTAGCCATCTATAACAATCAAACTTATAGTCATGTTAGTTAGGTTTTCTAGATATACAAGGATATATTTCAGATAGATAGGTATACTTCAAACATTTTAAAGACCTATAGAACATGGCATTTAAAATGTTTTAATAACCTAGACTTTTCATAACACTGAGACACGTCTGCTCCTGGCAGCACCAGCGTACTCCAGAGAAAATGATGGGCATCAAAGAAACTCCATAGAGAGTTTGTTTTCTTTATGACAAAAGATATCCATATGGACAAAGAAACGTTCCTTGATTTAGTTGCTGACAGTAATTATCCAAAGTGGACCAACAGGACACAAGAAAAGTGACTGCTAAGCTTTGCCAAGAGAAGGCAGAGCAGTCCTTCAAAATTCCCTTCTTCACAGGAAAGTCTGTCAGATATGCTAGGCCTGTAGGCCAAAGATGGATACCCTAGTGATACATAGGAACCTTGGGTTACTATATAGGCAGTCAGCTGTTTCTGTCATTTCTCACATATTTTGGACATTGTTTGCCTGCACTTTCTGCTTACTCAGGTAATGATATTTCTTTCCCAGGTCTTTGATGGAGTTGGAGACTTGATAGAAGTAATTATTGTTTTTCTTAGTTATGATAAAATAGTAAACTAGATATAAAACTTTAAACTCACTAAGATATGATAAATAACTAAAGATTTTAATTTTGTCAAATACAAATAGACTAGATGTCAAAACTATAATTCTTACTTGTAACTCTTTTGTTATGTGTAATTTTACTACGTTTAAGTTAAAACCTTCCTTTTTGATTAGACAGGGGAAAGGCTGTGGGATGATCTTTCTGTAATAGTTAAAGCTGTTTGATCGATAGCCAGGGAGGATAAAGTTAGACAGAACAATCAAACTGAGAACATGGATGAGGTGGGGCATGATCAAGAGAGATGCCAGTCAGCTGTCAAATAAGCAGGATGTGTAGAAAATGAGGTAACAAACCTTGAGCCTTGTAGCAAAACATAGAAATATGGGTTAATTCAAAATTAAGAATTAGCTATAATAAGCCTGAGCTGTTGGTGTAAGCCTGAGGTGCTGGTTGAACATCAGTAATTCATACAAGCTTCTGAGTAATTATTTGGAAGCAGCTAGGGGGTGGGGCAGACAGAGAAATTGCCATTTACAGTAAAACATGACAATGACCCATGGTTATCCAGTACAGCTTTGTGGCTATTTTCTTTCCACTCCACCACTTTGCAGTGGTAGTTTTGAGATAGTTTACCCTACACATATGTCCATTCACAGCAAGGCAACGATTCATGCTTACCCACAACAGAATGGCAAGGTTCTTGTAATCCAGTGCAACATGGTGACAATTCACCTTCCAGCCTATTGCAGTTACGGTCTCAGGACAACATGCCCTTCTCCATGCAGAGCAAAGGCCAAGCCAGCAGTTCTGAAACACTGAAGTCCCCATGGTGTGTGGCAGGTCCACATGGCATGCAGCAGATGCACACGGCTTCAAGCAATCAGTTGTGGTAAATCTGTCAAAAGTATATCACGGTTTTAAAATCACAGAACCTCAGGAAACTACGGGATCTGGGCTAACGCTTATAGGCTCTCCCTCGGGCTTGTCTCGGTGGCGTTTCTGTTGCTATGATAAAACACCATGACCAAAGAAATGTATGAAGGAAGGCATTTGACACTCATGGTGTCAGGGGTTAGAGTCCATGACCGTCATATCAGGAAACATGGCAGAGACAAGCAGGCATGGTGCTGGAGCAGGATCCAAGAGCTTACAACTTAGACACAACCACAAAGCAAGGAGAACGAGACAAATCAGAAGTAGTAAGAGTCTTTTGAAACCTCAGAACCAGGCCCTAGTAATGTTCCTCCCAGCAGGCCAAGATTTAATCCTTTAAATCCTTTAATAAGCATTGGTGTGGTCATGGTGTACCTTTATGGCAGGAGAAAACTGACGGAGATACCTGCCGAGTGAAGACATGTGGAAAAGGGGGACTGGAAGCTGAAAGAAATGAAAGCTGAGTTAGGAGGTGAAGGTCAGTTATGGTGAGTGAGTCCAAGCAAAAAGAAGGTGCTCTGCCTCTGAACTGAAGGGAGAGGGCTGGGGGCAAAGGGCTCGAGATGAAGGGGAGAGAAACTCTATTAGTCATTGTGACTGTGTTCCATGTTTGGGATAAACTCAGCATCCAGCGAGAGTATTTTTCTCCAGGACCTAGACTGGAAGACAGAGGTGAGGAAAGAGGAGACTATTTCTTGATTCTATGTGGGGTGTTCCATCAGAGAGCCGTACCAGTGTGTTGTCATAGACCACAGGCACCTGAGGTCAGGAAGCCTCCATGTGTCTACTCCCCTGTGGCCTATGGCACAGTCTTCTAAGGCTGGCAGACCACATGTTTCCAAGCTTGAGTTCTTGGGACTAGGAAGGGAAGAAGTGGGCCTGGGAGGTTGAGGCGCAGGACCACAGCCAAGTGAAGTACAGGGAGGCAGTCACTGAGGAGAAAGGTCCTGGAGCAGCATTTGTGATTCAAGCGGAGTGTAGTGAGTCCCTCCGCAGAGTGGACTAAAGAGGCTGCGGCACTGAGGCAGACAATCGGTAGCATTGTACGAGTGCACTAGAATTGGATGGCAGCAGGTGACTGAGCTAAAGGCAGCCCTTCCCCGAGTGTAGGAGACGCTTAGCCGTCCAACAGGGGTGCCTGGACGTCCCTTCCCCGAGTGTAGAAGACGCGTAGCCCTCCAACAGAAGGGCCTGGACATCCCAGCCTCAGCTCTGCTTTCCGCTCCTTTCCCTGTTAACAGGGACTTCTGAACTTCTCTTCCCCATGGTCTCCACAGGCGAGAATTTTGGAATCCTGACATTCCTGTTGAGTTCAGAAGCCCCTGTGACTAGGGGTCTCCTGTGCACGAGAGGGTATGCCTGTGAGTACATGCTTTTTCTCCATGCACTTCTTTGCTCCCTGCATCCCGTTCCCAAATTCTCTAGCTTCCTGGATGCACCAGCCTGAGCCTCTCACTTAGACAAAGTACAGGGCTACCCATCTGGAGTCTGTACACATCAAAACAAACAAACAGAGACCCAAACACACCCCAGAAGGCTTATTGTCTGAAAATTAGCCCCCATGCTGGCACAACCAGCCAAATTCAGATAACAATAGCTTCACATAAATCCTCCCGGAAAAAGTGCTCCTAGGCCGGAGCCAGGGTTTACTTCTGGCTGAGCCATGTTCTGTATGCATATTCTGTTATCCTAAATGGTTTTATTGCTAGTTTCAAGGGGAGCCAGATGCAAAAGGGAAGTGAGTTAAAATTGCCTTCTCCCTGAAAGCTGAGGTAGACATGGAGATGTTGGTAGGGAGGACAAAACAGCACAGCTGAACATTCGAGAGCACCTGGTTATGTTTATTTTTTGCCTTCAGGTCATAAAAAATTTGAGTTTCTCTTGCTGGAGGCTGCTGCTTCATGAACATTAGCGACATGCAATGGTGGGAAGGCACCGTCTCCCAGGTCAAGCCCGCAGCTCCTGCCTCTGTAAATATCTGGCCCTCTATAACCTTGAAAGCTACCTAGGAGCAGTCCTTGACATTTGGTGCCAGTTGAACATAAGAGACTTCTTTGGGGATTGTCTCTGTAATTACACAAAGGAAAATCATTTTCATCTTGTTGCTAGCTCCAGTAAATTCAAAGCTGGTGCCTACGTTGCCTTCCGCTCTTCTTCCTTTAGGGGCATCTGAGTCTAACAGTGTGACATAGTGTTTTCTGGGATTGAGTTATTACAACTATGGCTTTGACATTCTGCTGCCTGGTTGTGTGGAGAGACAGTGACTCAGATGGCGAATGAGGTGAAGGAGAGTCAAGAGCAGTGCAGTGTGAGAGATGTATCTCCGGAAAAGTGGGCAATGCCTGAGGCTCTCCCATTGTTTCTTGGTGCATTTTCTCCATCAGGTATTTTCCTTGATTGCCTAAAAAGATGAAGGATATGATGATGGCACAAAACCAAGATCTCTTTCATGCACCAAGTGATATTATTTTTCCAAACCCACGTTTTTAAATCAAAGCCACTCTCTTGGCACCCCAATCTCTAGCCTGGGCAGTCTTGATTACTTCTGAGGTGAGTTTTTGAGCCTTCACAGAAAGGGACAGTGTGTTGTAGAACAAATACATGTGTGTTTAAGTCTTAACCCTGAGTAGTCACGAGCCGTGGCATTCAGCCTGATGCCTCCCTCATGTTGGCATATATAAAATGACCATGTTTTCTTCTTTGCAGGGTGGTGACTCTGAGAATAGAATTACACAATGAGAATAAAATAATTAGTATAATTCATGTTCAAGATCAGGAGAAGAAAATGATAATGATGAGTTCCAACGCCTTTAAGTATTATTGCTAAACTTTTTATTGAGTAAGTCAGTTAATTCTCACAGCACACCTTGAATATACACCTATTCTGAAGATTTGTCTTCCACACAGAAATGCTGAGATGAGATGGGGGTATGAGAGCATCCACATGTATAAGAATAAAGCTCTAAGAGCTGGATTTGGGACTATGTACCTGTAATTCAGCATTCAAGCAGCTGAGGCAGGAGAATTGAAAGCCCAAGGACAGCCAGAGCTGCATTATGAGTCCCCGTCCCAAAATAAACAAAACAGATACAGAACTGTGGTGATGATGGCACTGATGATCGTGGAAGTTTTTAAGTAACTGTTTATTTGTGGGTGTTCTGTGCACTCAGACCATGGCATGTGTGTGGAGACCAGAGGAGAGCTAGCAGGTGTCAGTTCTCTCCTTCTACCTGTTGAGTGTCCAAGGTCAAATGCAGGCTGTCAGGCTTGGCAGCAAGTACCTTTGTCTACTGACTTTCTGGCAATCTGGCTTCTTGTATTTGTTGAAGATTTGATAAATGGCAGGTCTTACATCAGATTTTTTAAGTTATGACTTTGTGTCTTATATGAATAAACAAGATTGTTTTCATCTTTAGCCTCATTCTATACTGAAGAAAGTAGAACCACATGAAGTATTAAAATTTCCCAGCCTTTACTGGCACATCTGCAATACAACCCTGACACCTAAAGCTCAAGGAACATAGCAGAAGAGAGGGCAGGAAGATCATAAGACCAGGACACCTCTTAAAGATAGTGTCTTCTAGATATAGCAAAGATGCTGCACCCATGACATCTCAAAAATGTGGCCTCCTAACCAAGACCTGCACAACAATGCCACTTGACATAGCAGTGATAATGGAGGGAAGTTTCACAAGGCTCCACCCAAGGTGAGAAGCTACATGAAATCAAAGATTGCCAAGGGGGAGAATCAGTTTTCTTCAGGGATGAGCTCCTGTTAGGCTATCCAACCCCAAGCGGTCAGCTCTAAACACGTGAGCATTCAAGCAACAATAAATGGAATCATTAGAGTGTGGGTGTGTGCATGTGCATGTGTGTGTGCGTGTGTGTGTGTGTGTGTGTGAGAGAGAGAGAGAATGATAATTATAGAAGAGGAGGTCGTGAATTCAAGAGGGAGCAGAGGGTGACACTGGAAGAGCTGTGTGGAAACGATATAAATACATTAAATTTCTCCAGAACTAGAAATAAAATTCAAAACCTTTCAGATAGCTATTCAGCTACAGGAGTGCAGCTTCCATTTTAGCTCCTCTGTGCTCAAGCAGGGCCAGTGACCCTGTGAGCAACCTCAGCATCAGTAGGAAGCTTAAAGGAATAAAGATTCTCAGACTCCACCTAGCATCCAATGAATCAGGAAATAGGGGTGGATTCCAGATCTGGGCTTTAACAAGCTCTGCTTCCCACACCTGCCCACACCTAGGAACCTGCATTCTGTGAGAGGACTCAGTCGGCCTTGTAACCTGGCCTGTAGGACCAGATTGTCTATTTCTATTGACTTCAGCCTTTGCATCAGTCTACCTGCAATGCAAAACCTCGTTATCCCATTTCTTCTGCATCCAATGTTTACTAGCACCCATTTTACACACACACACACACACACACACACACACAGTCACACATGCACACCCATGCTGCTATATGGTTACAATGTTGGATGTGAACTGTTTCCAATCCCTTACAGAACTTTTTATCATATGCTTTTCACTGGACATGAGCAGCAAGGTGATACCTCATGCTTTGCTAATTGATTGAGCCACTGTGCCTCCATGTGCTCAGCTATACAATGGGCACAATCATGTTACCTTCCTGAATGTTTGATGTGAAATGGACACAGCTGTTGAAGGAAAGCCGGAGTCCCAGGAGAACACATAACTAACTGCTCAACAGACAACTCTTGTTTGAGAATGTACTTTTCTGAAGGCCTCCGTCTGCTGAGAAGACCATACTGAAGGCATTCAGTAGCTACACACCTTCTTCTTTGTCCCCTCCAGACAGGAACCCACCAACTTCAGTCTAGAAGGTATCAGTTTTCTACTCTGCTCAATAAAGGCCACACTCTCAGTTTGAATAAACCATCAATAGGGGGCTGTGGACATCATTGATCCGAGTTACCAATAGCAACGAAAAAAACAACAAATCTTCTTCCAAGTCTACTTTTCTGATTTTACCAGGACAACCAACCCCTCTAAGCCTCCAGTAGTTAGAACACTTGTTCTGACAAGCCATGGTGTTGCATTCACTCACCAGCCATCCTTTTTTCTGCCCCCAACTACTTCCCAGTTTTGTTTCAAGGCAAGGAAAGCTTACTGACTCCTACAGAGTGAGCACTATCCAGAGCCACAAGCTGAAAGCCTAGGGAAGTGGCTCATGACCCTGTGAAGAGTGAGGAGCAGAGGGAGGAGGCCGTTTGTCTAGTGCCTGGAATTTTTTATGATCTTTGAGTTAGTTACTTTTCTAATTGTGGTAACAAAATACCTGACCAGCAGCAATCTGAGGACGAAAGGTTTGTCCTTGGTGACGACAGTTGGAGGGGTCATCCATCAGGGTAGGAAGACTTGGAGGCAAGGGGTCCCTTGACAGGAGGAGAGGAGGGTTATAAACTGCCAGGAAGGCTTCCAGTGACCCAGTTCCTTGGGCAAACTCCACCTCCTAGAAGTCCTAAAACCTCCAGTGCTGTGGGACAATGGTCTGTACCCTGTCAATTGTATTTTAATAAAGTGCTGATTGGCCAGTAGCCAGGCAGGAAGTAGAGGTGGGGCGATGAGAATTCTGGGAAGAGGGAAGTTTCAGTCTGCAGTTGTCACCCAGACAGAGAGGAAGCCAGACACAGAAAAAGCAAGATGTGACTGCCTCGCCTAAAAAGGTACCAAGCCACGTGGCTAACACAGACAAGAATTACGGGCTAATATAANACCCTGTCAATTGTATTTTAATAAAGTGCTGATTGGCCAGTAGCCAGGCAGGAAGTAGAGGTGGGGCGATGAGAATTCTGGGAAGAGGGAAGTTTCAGTCTGCAGTTGTCACCCAGACAGAGAGGAAGCCAGACACAGAAAAAGCAAGATGTGACTGCCTCGCCTAAAAAGGTACCAAGCCACGTGGCTAACACAGACAAGAATTACGGGCTAATATAAGTTATAAGAATTAATAAGAAGCCTGAGTTACTAGGCCAATCAGTTTATAATTAATATAGACCTCTATGTAATTCTTTGTGACTGAACGGGCTGCCTGACTGGGCAGGACCTGGTGGGACAGAAAACTCGGTCAACACTCCAGAACTGTGAGGACCATCCCTTCACACCACAGGAAGTCCCACAAGCCTGAGCAGGAAGGATGCAATTGTTAATGTCTCCCAGCTGTGAAGGCTGGAATTCCAAGGCTAGGTGTCACAGTTTTACCTTCCTCTCGGGTCACAAAGGGAATCTCTGTCTAGCCTCACACCAGCCTCTGGTGCTCAACTGGCAATCTTAGGCCAAGTCTGGTTCTGGGGACAACCTTGACCTCTGACTTCATCTTCCATGGAGGCCTCTCTCCCAACATCCCCTTTGTGTACAGACACTACTGTCCTCAATGAATCCACTCCTGAATAAGATTCTGAAAGAACCAGGGTTTTAGGACTTCCATGTGTGAATTTTAAGGATGATAAAAATTAATTTTAACAGCTGCTGAGTAGAACCGCAGGTCCATCAAGCACGTAATTCTGGCTAGTTTAAACAGGTTTGTGTTACGCCTTGTATCATCAGGGCTGTGAGATGGCAGGGGAGGTGAAGCACTGCTGTGCAGCCCCAGAATTCACAGAGAGCCTGCCGTAGAGCTGGCGTTCGTCATCCCGCAATCATACGTCATAGAGAGAGCCTGCAATGGAGCTGGCGTTCGTCATCCCACAATCCTACGTCATAGAGAAAGCCTGCGGTGGAGCTGGCGTTCGTCATCCCGCAATCATACGTCACAGAGAGAGCCTGCCGTGGAGCTGGCGTTCGTCATCCCACAATCATACGGGAAATTAGCAAGAAAGAACCTGCCTCAAAAACACCTTGGGAAAAGAGTACTGACTCCCCAAAAGTCAATCTCTGACACACACACACACACACACACACACACACACACACACACACACCCCTCCTGTGATCGCACTACAGTACAGACTTGGGTGCCTTGGTCTTGGTGGGATGGAAACTCTATTTACAGCCATCAAGAGGAGATGCTGCCATTGATACTTTACTGGCAACTCCCAGCACACCCACAGCTTTTTCTGACAATTTGTTCCTGTTATCATATCCACCATGCTTCTTCCCAGGGTCTTACAGGGTACCACTGCTTCTCCTAGACCTGTATTTCACAAGTACCCTTGGGCACAAAAAAATTGGCCCAAAAAAACGGTTAACAAAATTCAGAGCCTCCTGGGACTGTCATTGTCATTATCTGGTATACCAGATCTTTCTGCATTGTGTTCCACCCACCTCCCCTGATCACTGTCACCTTTTGCTCTTTCAGAGTGATTTTTGTAGCTTACTTCTCCCAAGACCCCAGTCTCTGAGGATGGGCTATGTTTTCTTTGGATTACTCCTGTAACTCACTAGCCAAACCAGAAGAAAGATATCAGCAGTATCTGTGCTGCAAACCAAGTATTAGCATGCAGACAATATACATCATCCACAGCAAACTGTGCAATATAGAAATAACCAAAGGTTATGAAGAGGGAATTCATCCAGGAGAAAACCTCAATGACCAATAAAAATGGGAAAATGCTTTTGTTCCCATTAGTAATTAGAGAGGCTCAAATTAAAACATTAAAGAAAGATCATGCTTCATTTTTTTTAGAGGCATGAACATTTGAAACACTAATTGATGAAAAGAGTGTGGAGAAGTGGGCACTCAGGTTCATAGACAGGAATATAAATCAGATGCCAGTTGGCTCTGTTGCTGTGTCAAATGTACACACTCCATACATCTGTGGAATTCAGCTTCTTCTTCGTTTCTACCCCACAGAAGCTGGCATGGGTGTGGGAACAAAAGATTGTTTAGGGATTTTAACCGAGGTGTTCCTTATCAGTCGTTACAAAGCACTGCTGACCACCTAAATGTACATAATTATGAAAATGAACTGTAATACAGACATGCTACACAAGCATTAAAATGCATGAGGAGACAGCATTTCTTGACTACTTACTGATGAGACCCTGTTGTGTTTCTCATGGATTAACCCTTTTATACACACAAACCCTTCTGAGGTGCATGTCATTCTTACTCTGTTTTAGAGATCCAGGAACTGAAGCACAGAAAGTCTAGAGGGCTTGCTCAGGGATGGAAATGAACTATGAGTCTGTGTCATCCAACTGCAGTTTATATTTATTTATATCCCAGTAATTTTAAGGTTGCACATTCAGGCCACCAGAATGAGGTGGTCACTATTCCCTGGTGTATGAAGAAGCATTCGTGAATGAGAAAAAGCAAGTTGTAGAATCAGTCACAAGGCCTAATGTTATATAGCTACAAAACTCTAAATAGTTCTAGGCATGTCTCGGGATACAAATGCATTTTCACAGCTTTAACCCTCAGAGTTGTTTCTGAGAACGTGAAAGAAGTGTACATGGAGACTGGCAAGATGGTTCAGTGGATAAGGATGCTTGCCTCCAAGGCTGATGATCTGAGTGAGATCTTTGAAATCCACAAGGTGAAGGAAAGAACGAATTGTTGTAAATTATCTACCAGTCTTGAATGCATTGCTGCATGTGTGTGTGTGTGTGTGCGTGCATGCCCACACATTTTTTTAAATTTTTTATTGTTTTTATTGAGATACATTTTTTTCTACTCCCTCCTTTCATATCCTCTCCCCTTCTGCCTTCTCCCTTGGTCCCAATGCTCCCAATTTACTCAGGTGATCTTGCCTTTTTCTACTTCACATGTAGATTAGATCCATGTATATCTCTCTTAGGGTCCTCATTCTTGCCTAGGCTTTCTGGGATTGTGAATTGTAGGTTGTTTTTTCTTTGATTTATGTCTAAAAGCCACTTATGACTGAGTACATATATTTGTCTTTCTGAGTCTGGGTTACCTCACTCAATATGATGTTTTCTAGATCCATCCATTTGCCCAAAAATTTCAAGATGTCATTATTTTTTTACACTGTGTAGTACTCCATTGTGTAAATGTACCACATTTTCTTTATCTGTTCTTTGGTCGAGGGACATTTAGGTTGTTTCCAGGTTCTGGGTATGACAAACAATGCTGCTATGAACATA
>LOJH01050283.1:0-12708 GCA_001685095.1 Ellobius talpinus
AGGAGGGGAGGAGTTGGAAAATTTTTTAATAACAATAAAAAAGTGTCTGAAATATATAAAAACAAAAAAAGAAAAATGAAACATTCATTCAGCTTCTGGCTTGTTTATGTTTTTGGTGCAAATAAATATGTGGCTGTTTGGGGAAAAAAAGGAAAGCATTTTCACCTTTTTAATATGAAGTGTCTTTAATCATAATATGATGTCTTTCCACCTATATCTATAATCAAGTTTGTCACCTAAATATCCCTATTGAAATGTTTTCCTCATTTAATTTCAAATAGATCATGGATCACATGTAGAAACACATATGTTTTACATGCATGAATATTACATTCTGCAGCACAGTTGAATTCAGTTATCAGTTGTAATACCCTTTCAATGCTCTCTGCTTATCGTCTTGGCCTGTGTGAATAGAAAAATATCCATAACCTCCCTTCCCCTTGACAAATTTATTCTATTCTATATAAATGCACACACTCACACATAAGTTTAAGTTTTAATGTTGAATAGAAGTGATAAGAGTGGACGACTGTTTTAAAATTAATTTTATTTGTGCCCTTGTGTGTTTGTGTGTGCATGAATGTGTATGAATGCATGCAATTGTGTCCATGGAAGGTGAAAGAGGGCAATAGGTGTCCTACCTTCCAATCTCTACCTATTTATCTGAAGCAGGATCTCTTCTTGAAACTGAAGTTTATGTTGGCTGTAATAGATTGTTACCTAGCAATCCTTTGGTTTTTGGTCTGCATTGGCCTCAGAGATGGAGTTACATGTGTTACATGGACATGATTTGCAAGTGCATGCTTAAATTTTAACTCAGGTCCTCAACAGTGTGTATGAAGTACTCGTAACAATAAGATATCTCTCAGCCTGACAGTGGATAACATAATCCTTAATTTCATTCCTTATTTTAAGGGGTTAGCTTTCAGTATTTCTCAACTAAAAATGATATTTATATTTAAGTTTTAAGGTGTTTTTTAATCGAGCTAAGAAAGCCTTCTGTTATTAATAATTACTTTTACTATTTTATTGTGAAAGACTATTGCATTTTTTGAAATGTTAATTTATTGTTTCTAGTTATAATTTACAATAAATTCACTACTTTATTGTTTTCTTTTTATTGCACTAATATTAGACTTAATTATTCACTTTTTTATTTTATTATTGTTGCATGTGTGCATTTGTGTGTCACATACAGGTATATAAATGGGATGGTAACACATTACATGGTGTGCACATGAAGGTCAGGGTGTGCAAATCTAGAATTAATTTTCTTCTTCCAAAATTATATGACTTTCCAATATCCAACCAGGTCACCAGGTTTATGACATGCACTCACTTTAATATACCTTGCTGGTCCCAGATAATTTATTTCTAGAACTTCTTTTCTATTTACCATTGTTCTTCACTTTGTTTTAATATACTGTGGTGGTACACATTTGCTTTTCATTTAAGATTGTATAACTTGTTGAAATATACTAGTTCATTATATGCTTTCACAACAATATTATTACTGTAAGATAATTAATAATGCTAACATTTAAACTGATTTTTTTAACAAATTGGGTTTGCTATCTTTTGGTTTTACCAAATGTTTGTAAAGTTTTAATTTTCTTAAAAGCCAACATTTTGTTTTATTGTCCCTACCTATTTTCTATTATCTATTTCACTTATTGATTCTATACTCATTGTGTTAATATTCTCCATTCACTTGCTTTTTTTCAGTTCCATTAAAATATAAACTTAAGCTATTAATTTGAGATGATTATTTTTTGTTAATAAGGAACTTTAAAGTATAGATTTCCTCTTATTTAGGTTTTTCTGATCATTATAATTTAG
Organism: Ellobius talpinus; assembly: GCA_001685095.1. NCBI lineage: Eukaryota > Metazoa > Chordata > Mammalia > Rodentia > Cricetidae > Ellobius > Ellobius talpinus. Next base: position 1,840 of record LOJH01050283.1, read on the forward strand.
GGTATGTTATACATTGGTTCATATTTTATTTTGTTTTAAATGTATTTTCTAATGTTTTAAATGTATTTAAATGTATTTTATTGTGATTATTATCATATCCATTGGAAACTTAAGGGAATGTCAATTATTTTTTATAGTTTCATGATTTTCCTTTTTTAATATTAATTGCTAAATGTATGAGATATGATCAGCCTAAAGTTAAATAAGATTTTTCTCATGTTGAATCATCCGGTCTATCTGAGAGAATATTCTATGTGCATTTTATTAATTTTTAACATGAAAATCATTTTAAGGTTATGAATTTACATATAAAAATATTACATAGCTAGGTTAATATAGTCTTATAAAGAAACAGTGTATCTATGTACATTTTAGTATATTAGGCTCGGTGGAGTTTTCTGTGTCTGTTCAGCCTGAGTATATAACTGTATTGTGTACTTATTACCCTTTCTTGATAATTTTCTGTCCAGGTTTCCTATCCCCTACTGGAAATGAAAGCAGAATGTTGATGTTTCCAACAAGTTTAGGTGACCATTCCTTCTCAGTTTTGCTTCATATATTTAGTGGCTTTGTTAATAGATATAGCATATAATTTGATTTCTTATGAATCCATGCAGTGCAGTCATAAGCCAGGTAATGGTGCCAGGCAGATGGGGACCTCTTTAGGGTAAGTCATTTATAAATAGCATTAGTACCTTTGTTTAAACCCATCTAGTTCTGAAAAATATCATTGTTCTTTCATGTTCCTGTTTTGATTCTCATGTGGCATTTTCCCCAAATTTTTAATTTCTAGTTTTAGTATTTCTTGGGAGATAAAGTCCAGGTACCTTAACCATCTGTGCAAGAGTCATAGAAGTTTTGTGCAGTCTTTACCCTTCAACATTGGTAGATTTGGATTTGACTGCAAATGTCATTCAGAACTTGTACCCAGCTGTGGCTTGTAGAGGAGTTTTGAGATTTCCAGAAATATAACAGAAGTTTGCACAACCACTTTCCCCAAGTTCCCCACTCCCTAGCCTTTCTTCCAAGGTGTCTGATCCAACTATCAACATCAACAACTGACAATAACCCTCAAGCAGCAGAGAATAGTATGTTGCTTTAAACATTTACAACAAGCACTCTCTTATTCCTGGGAAAACACAAGCCTTTTTGCTGTTCTTTAGTGAGTCACCAAACAGACTAAAACCACCTAGCACAATATTTTGCTCTGGCATCCACACAGGAATGCAGTGTTGCACAAGGCCATCACTCAGATTCAGGATGACAAGCTACTATGTGGCTGTTTTCTTCTAAATTGAACAGATCTTTCATAAAAAGAAAGAGGAAAGTCTGAGTAGCTTCAATAAACTCACAAAATTTACAAAACCCAAAAGACTCCTGTTAAAGGTGGGTGGCAGGAATAATACCTGCGGAAAACTACTGTGAGGATTAAAAAGAATCTCAAGTAGTGTAGTAACTTGCAAGTTGGGTAAACAGAGAATGAGTGGTATCCCAGGGATGTAGCTTTTGTATGTTGTCACCAGTACTGAAACAAGATAATTCAGTGATGATGTTTGTGGAATCATCCATGCTCCTTAAGTACCCCAGCTAAGTAAAAATGTGCCAAATTCCTTACTAGGATTCTGGCTTTCCTATTTTCTTTTATGGAGTAACTGTTCTCGTTGTTGTTATATGATTATAGTTCATGTCCATGCTTCCAAAACAGATGTGACAGAATTTACAAGTTTGCTTCTGTAAGACAGATGGCTCTTCCATTTTGTGTAGCATGAATAATGCAAATCCAGAGAAAAATATTGAGGTTAAATTTGAAAATCTTAAAATCAAAGCAGCCAACCACAATAGAGACCTTTTAGCTCTACCAAATCTTCAGACTGAATGGGTGATATCCTGTCTCCATGAATCCTCAGATTCAACACTCTCTTGAGTTCCTGTCTCCTCCCCTTCATATTCCTTTCTCTGCCCAGTCATATTACACCTATCTCCATGTCCCTAGTACAGGGATTAAAAGTGTGTGACTCCCAAACACTGGCATTAAAGATGTGGACCACCATCACTGGAATCTGTTTCTGGATCAAACTTGTATAGACCAGATTAGCATTGAACTCACAGAGATCCATCTGCCTCTGTCTCCCAAATCTAGGGATTAAAGGTATGTGCCACCACTCCCTGGCCTGTATGACTGACTAATGTTGCTAGCTTTGCACTCAGATCTTCAGCCAAGCTTTATTTATTAGATCACAAATAATTTACCAGTATATTCCCCTTTTTGTCTAAAATAAAAAAGAACGTTATAACTAATATAAGGAAAACTATATAAAATAAGTACAATAACTATATACAATATATACAGGCAATAAATATATCAACATCTAGTCCATTTGCATTTGACAAATTCAGAGAAAATCCTCCATTATATATCCTAATTTGGTGAGTCCAAAGTCTTGTACCTAATTTATCTATCTATCATAACTTCCTTTCTACATCTGTTAAACATGGAAAACTATAACTGTAACTATCTAGACTTCAAATTTCTTAAGACCTAAGAAGGAAATAATATTAGCTGAGTAAGCAGGAAATGCAAGCAAACAACTTCCAAAAATGTGAGAAATGTCCAAAACAGCTGACTGCCTGGACAGTCACTCAAATTTCCTCTGCATCATTAGGGCATCTGTCTTTAACCTACAAGCCTATAATATTCAACAGACTTTTCTGTGAAGCAGAAAATTCCGAAGGACTGTCCTGTCTTATCTTGACAATGTTTGGAAGTCACTTTCTTTTGTGTCCTGCTTGCCCAATTAGGACACTGTCAGCAATTGGGGCAAGTGCATTTTCTTGCCCAGTGGCTTACTTTTGACACAAAAAAGTAAACTCCATGTGGAGTTTCTTCAATGCCCATCATCTTCTTCAAAGTAGATTGGTGCTGCCAGTAGCAGACATGTCTCATTGTTGTAAAAAGAGCCCATATTATTAAAACAACTTAAATGACATATTCTTTACATCTCTGAAGTGTTTGAAGATGACCTATCTTTCTAAAATATATCTTTGTTTGATCTTGTAAACATACCTAAATATGACTACAAGTTCAATTGTAATGGGTGATTAACTACTAATCTGTGATGTAGGAATTCCCACTGTATACTGTATGCTGTGAATACCATTGGTTAATAAAGAAACTGGTTTGGCCTGATAGGGTAGAACAGAGCTAGGCAGAGAAAACTTAACTGAATGCTGGGAGAAAGAAGGAAGAATTAGAGAGAAGCCATGAAACCTCTGCTGGAGACAGATGCCAGACAGAGCTTTACCCAGTAAGCCACAGCCACATGGCAATACACAAATTAATGGAGATGGGTTAAATTGATATGTAAGTGCTAGCCAATAAGAAGCTAGAGCTAATAGGCCAAGCAGTGTTTTAAATAATGCAGTTTCTGTGTGATTATTTCATGTCTGAGCTGCTGAGCAGCTGAGAACAAATTAGCAGCATCATTCAACAAACCTGTATTGCTCTGTTATCCTAAACAGTTGGTAATAATAATTTTCAAGTACTAGAAATGTGCATTACATTGCTAAATGAGTTGCATGGATACAATACCTTTAACAAGAGTTAAAATATATGTACAGTATGTTCTAACAAAATTAATCTCAAATTTGTATCAATATACAAAATTTGTATACATTATTCAAAAGTCAAATCCAATGTAAGACATCTAAACCTAGAAGCTGCTTGTTTAAAATAGATTCAATAATCTACCCTTTTATCTTATAATATCTATATACCTCCCATTTTATTTTCAAAGTCGATTCAATAATCTACCCTTTCATGTTATCATATCTATATCCCCCTTTTTCCCTTTCAAAACAAGTACTCTGAATATAATCTATTTTGTTCAACTTTCCTCTTGGCTTGAACCAATAATATCTTATAACCAAGTCCACTAAACAATAACAGATACCCATAACCCATTGAACAACCAAAAACAACCCATCCCACCTCTTCATAACATGGGTGTTGTGTTCTTAAATATTCTAACTGCTGTCTGAGGGTGACAGTATCTTTAGGGAAACCTGAAAAGAAAAATTTGGGTTATTTTTCAAGTCCTGAAAGTGGTAGCTTTATTATTTGTTGTCCAGTCTCGGCATAATGTGGAAAGTGCAGGGCTTGTCTCAGGTCCTGGCTAGAATAGTCTGTTATACCAAATCATTTCAGCATGGCACCTTGAAATTGTTCTGAGAAGTTGGAAGTCCAGAACTTATCTGTAGGTGTTGTTTTACAGTTTGTGGTATTATATTAGTCCTGGAGGAATCATTGTTGTGGGAGACCATCCTCCTTTTGGAGACTTCAGACTTCATTGTTCACTACAAAAAACAAATAGAGACTCAAATCCAAAATCATGTACTGGAAGGTAGATGAAGCCTTTTTCTGGGCTTATTTAATGCTCTATATGACCATTAATATCATGAAAAAGTATAATATTTATACTATGTATATTATGTATAAATATATATATAAATAAAACTTTTATAAAATTTATACCTAAAGAAATATGAGATTAGTGGCAATAAAATAGTCCTTAAATATTTGTTTTTATTCTGTCCCATATCAGGTAATTCTTCTGACATGAAACACAGATTTTGGATATTGCATTAATAAGCATGCTTGGGTTTTGAGGAGAGAGCCACACTCTAACTTCAAAACAAGTTTTAAGCTTTAATTGGGCTTGGACTACAACAAAACCATTTGCATTATATATCTGTAGAGAATAGCAGAAACAAATATTTGAAAAGCTTTATTAAATATTATCCTATTTGAAATATACCTATAAGCCAATTTTTGAGATATATTTTCCTGGATGATTTGTCCTTTTTATTCAGATGTCTCATTTGTCCAGTGGTCTTCAGATTTCTTAGCTGAATTCCTTTTTTCTCCTGGAAAGTCAGAAATAAAATATTTCCCCAACCCTAGTTTTGGAGAGATTTTCTTTGGGCAAGTAATATCCAACCAAATGTAAAACCTTTGTTAGTTTTATAGTTTTATTTAGAGAAAACAGCCATGGTGTTTGATGAACTATCATCTCTTCTAATTAAGAGGTGTCTCTTGTTCAAATATAATCTTTATCAATTTTGATGGTATCCATACCTTCACCTGTGGAAACAAAAACAAAACCCTTTCCCCAAATAATATATGTGTTGGTTTCCATTCTGAGGTCAGTACATCTTTAAAGTATATTGACTGATTTAATTCNTGGTGTTTGATGAACTATCATCTCTTCTAATTAAGAGGTGTCTCTTGTTCAAATATAATCTTTATCAATTTTGATGGTATCCATACCTTCACCTGTGGAAACAAAAACAAAACCCTTTCCCCAAATAATATATGTGTTGGTTTCCATTCTGAGGTCAGTACATCTTTAAAGTATATTGACTGATTTAATTCCATAGTTTTACTTCTCTCCAATGTCTCTCTGCAGTTGTTGTTCCTTTCTCATTAGCATTTAGAAAATTCAAAGTTTATAAAGCATTATTCAGTCTATTTCAGGTATCTTTATCATCCCTTTCTTTTTATTTAATATATCCTTTAGAGTTCTATTTGACCTTTCTACAACTTCATGCCCTGTATGATTGTGTGGAATACCTGTAATATGCCTTATATTATAACAAGCAAAAAACTCTTTCACTTTCTTAGAGACATACGCTAAAGCATTATCTGTCTTTATTGTACAAGTATAATCATGATAGGCATAACTTACAGCAAATGTGTGATTACTGAATCAGACGTTTTCTAATGCAAAGCAGTTGTTCATTGAAAACCTGAAGAGGTATCAATGGTGTGGTGTGCATTCTTTAGTTTTCTAAATTTTCCAAAATGGAACACATTTATCTTCCATATTTCATTCATTTGAATACCTTTTGGTTTGCTTCCTGAAGGTAGTCATGTTTGGTTATATAAAGAACAAGTAGGATATTTTCTTATAATTTCAATGGCTTATTGCCAAGTGATAGAAAAAATATTTTTATTAACCTTTGCTATTGACATGTATTTAGTGAAATTTGTGGCCTTCAGCACATTTTCAATCAATAACTGATTGATCTCCACATTATTTTGTACTGGAGGACCTGGCAACCCATATGGGATTGGACGTATGTTATGTATATGGGATGATTCATATTCCTGATCCTATCTTGTAACTAAATATTTAATAAAGTCAATTCTGTTACATCTAGAACAAATTCAACAGCTTCAATATGGAAAACAACTTTTTCTGCATATTGCAATTAAGTAACAATGTTGAGAGGTTCTTTAAAATCTTTAGTACCATGAGAATAACATATAATTCTAACTTTTAGACAGAATCATAAGTGCTTTGATCTACTTTACTTAAATTTTCTCATGTGTAACCTAACTTTCCTGATTTATTTGCATAGTATAGAATGCAGGGGCTCCAGTTATTGGTGTGTCTTTTACAGTGAAAGGAAAGATATTGCTAGTTCTTTTTATAAGTTGAATTCTCTTTCTTTTGGGATAGTTGTTGTTAATCTCTCCCCCCAAAAAAATTATTACAAGATCTTTGCCAGGGTTTACTTTATTCTAATAATTTGTCAATTTCATCATCATTGATAGGTATTATAATTACTGCTGGATCTATTCCTGCTAATTGACAAAGTCTCAATTTTCATTTTGGAATTAACTCAGTAACTTTTTCCACATGGTTTTTAATTTTATACTTGGTTTATATAGAATAAAGATCCATTCTAAGATGATATCTTTCCTCTGCATTAAAATTCCTGTAGGGGAATATTTGGAGGGTAATATGACCAGAATGCAGATAAGAATCAAATCCATATGTTCCACATGTGCCTTCTGTAATTCATCTTCAGTCAAGGAAAATTCTCTCTCACCTTTGGAAGATAATTCCCTGTGACTATTTAAGCCCTTGTCAACATCGACAATTTTGTTTAAATTAGTCAGTTCATCAGGTTTTATCCCAATTATGCGCTGCAACTGAGAAATGTCTTCTAGAATTCTTTGGAAGTCATTAAGAGTCTGCAATTTCTCTTTCTGGATTTGAATATCTCTATGATCTGTTTTATTAAGTTTTTCCATCGCCTGTATTTTCAACTTTTTCCATGGCCTGTATTTTTGTACTCAGATTATCAATGCTTTTAGTGATAAAACAAAAAATGATAATGCTGCTAATATTTACAATTAATGTTATATAAGCCCCATCTAAATTAGTTATCCTCTCATTTAATCATTCCATTTCAAACTGTCCAGCTTATCATCACACAGTGACACAAATCACTTCAATGTAATGGTTTTTCAATTTTTTAATATGGGGGAAAACTCTTTCATTTAACTAATTCCTCCCTTTTATATTCTGAATTGTCTTACCAAATCTGCCAACAATGTTGATGAAGATGTGAGGTTTATTGTTGCATGTAGAATAGTATGAGTGACTGAATTTCAAGGCAGTTACCTATTTTGGCAGCATTCTGAGAAAGGGGGTTGAGGGAGAGCTTACCAGGAAAGAAGAAAGAAAAACCTAGCCAGAAGGGCAGTGTCTCAAGCTGCATGTAGCTCTGGCCTATGCCAGTGGTTGTAGAGCTCCAGGCAAACAGCTTTTTCATGATTTCATATACCAAATATTGGACACCAAAAGTAGCACAAATAATTAAAAAAACCTAGAGACAGATATTAAAGTTTAAGCTGGAGATCAGAAAAGCAAAGCAGCTGACCACTAGAGAGACGTTTTACCTCTACCAAATCTTCAGACCGAAGAAGTTAGATCCTATCTCCATGAATCCTCAGACTCCTTACTCCCTTGATTTCCCATCTCTTCCCCTTTATATTTCTCTCTCTGCCCAGACATATCATTCCTCTCTCCACCTCCCCAGTGTTAGGATTAAAAGTGTGTCTCCCAAACACTTGGATTAAAGGTGTGAAACAACATCACCTGAATCTGTTTCTGGATTAAGCTTGTGTAGCCCATGGTAGCTTTGAACTCAGGGAGATCCATCTGCCTCTGTCTCCAAATTTCAGGGATTAAAGTTGTGTGCCACCTTTCCCTAGTCTGTATGGCTTACTAGTGTGTCTGCTTTGCCCTATGATCTTCAGGAACCACTATAATATTACTGACGTTACTCAGTTTGGTGAGTCTGGCAAGTGTACACATCTGTACCAACTCCTCAACCATGCACAGGACACTTACATCTCGAATATCACCAGTGCTCTTTGCAGCACATCTTCTTTGTTACCCTCCTGATGCAAGGAACTTCTATTACATTCTGTTGTTTACAGTTTTTCTTACAGGTAGAATGACTGATTTTCTGTAAGATGTTTATTTTCAGTCTCAAGTATTCCAGAGCTAGTGAATTCGTATTGATTTTCATTGGATAGTTTATAGGCATAATTTTTAGCAGTTTAAAAAAGTGAGAGCCAGTGTCTCCTATCTGATTCTTAATCCTAACACTCATAAAATATGGAATAATTTAAAGTGCATAAATGATAGGTATTAAAACTTTTTTCAAGAGAGCAAACATCACAGTTTGGAAAATAGTGCCCATGAGAATTAAATAAAGGTCATACAATATGAATAAATATTAATGTACTTCATGTAAAATTGGAAAAATGTGCTGTAACAACTGGAATATTATTCAAAGACAAGCATTGTAATTAAGGTTTACCATTTCCCTTGGCAATGGTGGAGAAATGCAAGTTTATTCTCATCTTTTCACTAGTTCATATTCATTTGGGAAAATTCAAATGTAAGTCTTGTTGCGACAACATTTAAAACCTAAATGAATAGCTAGTTAATTCCTCAAAAGCATAGTATTTGATTCTCTTAGCATTCATTTTGCTGCCTTATCTGTTCTGGAATATTATTGACACTATCAGCTGATTTAACCCCCAGAATCTTATAGTTAACTAAACTCTTTCTTGTTTCATCTCTTGCTACAGAAAAAGGCATTCTTTGGGTTATGTATAGATAACCAGCCTCTGTATTTAGAATAGAGACTGTTTGTCTTTTGTGATACATTCATTGTACCACTTTAGCACATATAAAGTTTCAGTTTACACCTGAGAAGTTGCATGTAGGTCCATAATAGCTGCTCTACTCCACAGCTACCACGATGCTTTTTTATACACAATGCTAAAATATGTATGCAAATGTTTGTAAATATTTGAGGTTATTATTTAGTTCTGTTCCCAGATAAGCTATGATTGGATCACAAGCCATATTCCAATGTCACCTTATTCCCTCTAGTTGACTTTTCACTTATATTCTTGCATATAGCAAAGGTAAACAAGTGACAGCAATGTATTTTAATGTTTAGGAAAGAATAGTAGGAAAATTATGTGGTTTAATATCCATTATCCATTAAAAAACTCAAAACTAAAAATGAAACTCTTCATTGCTGTAACAAAATAACTCAGTAAAGAGTTTAAGGGGAAAAAAGATTTATTATGCTCATAGCTTCATACAAGTAATGTCATTGCTGGAGGAACAAGGTAGAGGAGGGCAGCTCATAACACATGGCAGTATTCTCAAAGTAGAGAAGAGAATGGGGTCAGGATGTAGGACCTACTTTCTCAAGTTAACCCTGACTTTTAGTTTTCCGAGCTTCCTGAATTAGCAGGAAGAATCAAGCAGGGAACATTGGAGGATACCTCACACCTAGGCCTTGACTTCATGATTGTTTTAAATGCTTAAAAGAACAATATAAGAATAAAAGGTTTATTTGCTAGATGGGCAAATAAAAAAAGTTAAAGAATTACTTAATTTGTCATAGACAAAAAGAATAAGTATTAAAGGAAGGTATATGAAGTATGGAGAAAGTAAAATGCTAAAATATGTTAAGTCTGCCATAAATAAAAGACAATTTATAAATGTCTTATTTAAATATTCTCACATGTGAAAAGTCTACATTAAATTTATAAGGAATGCTGATATTTACTGTTGCTTCCACAATAAGAAGGAATCAACAAATATCAGGGACAGACGATGGCAGCAGCTTGGCAGTGACCTCAAAGAGGTCATTTTTCATGTTAGTTAGACTTGGGATTAAATCAAAACATTGATATCCTTGTTTCATCTCAAAGCTTATGCATATTGTCAGATGAGTCATGACTTGTCAGTAAATTGTATGGGATATAGCTGAATTGTGATTCAAATCATATACTTCTTAGCAGGGTTTCAATTTCTATAAAAGAGACATCGTGACAATGACAACACTTATAAAAGAAAACATTTAATTGGGTAGTGTTCTGGAATATTATTTTAACTGTGCAAATATGTGTCATAGTTATTTATGCTGTGTAATATCTTAACTGTGTAAATATGTATTATATTAGCTTGTGCAATATTTGTTTAAGGGTATAAGGATATGTGTTTAATTATGTAAAGATGTATCTGTTTGACCTTGCCTGCCTAAGGCACCTGATTGGTCTAATAAAAAGTCAAATAGCCAATAGGTAGGCAGGAGAGGGATAGGTAGGGCTTCCAGGTAGAGAGAATAAATAGGAGAAATCTAGGCTCAGAAGAGGAAGATGAGAAAAGGAGAGAATAAGTGAGATGCCTGGGGCCAGAAGACAGGAAGCTACCAGCTGAACAGACATGAGAAGCAGTGAAATTCAGATATACAAAGGGAAAGAAAAATAAAAAGCCCCCAAGGAAATGGTAGATGAAGAGAAACAGGTTAATTTATGTAACATGATCGGGGCCTGCTTGTTTGTGTTTACTGTCCTGCCCAGTACCCCACAGCTGGCAAGCCCCAAAGAAAATCACACAGAGATCTCCATAATTTATAAAGTTGATTGGTCCATTATGTCAGGCTACTTATTAGCTCTTGTAGCTTATATTAACCCATTATTCT